>JAJJMF010027099.1:57906-87856 GCA_022058775.1 Vitis hybrid cultivar
CTTTCTTCAATTACTTCCATATATGAAGAGAGAGAAATTATACTACAATCAAGTCAAATATTAGCAAAGAGGAAAAAAAAACTTTTTATTAAAAGATCTTATTATACACACACACACACACACACACATATATATGCAATGAAAATATAAATTATGTCAAAACTCAAAATCAAATAAGAGAAATTGGAAATACATAGAGATATTTAATAAAGAAATTTAAAGAAAAGGAACATCAAACTTTATATTACATAAATTAAAAATTACATAACTTGAAAAACATATTTATAAGGAGAAATAGGGGAAACAATATCTTACAATGGAAATGATAGGAAAGCTTATAAGAAAGCTTTGGCTTGGGGAGCTTACATCATGAGAGAGAAAAAAGAGCTTAAGATGAAGAATGGGGGAAAATGAACCATGCTTACAATTGAGGAACTAGGCTCCTTAAATAGTTGAAAATAAGAATCTTCAATAGTACAAAGTGGACGATAGGTCACTATGGACTTTTGACTTCGGTTGTGAATAGTAACCACCCATGAAGTGAATAGTAAACCGTAAAACTGACTTTTACTATAACACTTTTGACATTTCCACCAAAGAATATTGCTTTTAGTGGGCTATTGAGGGTTGACAGACTGCTTTTGTATGGTGATGAAGTTGTAGAATCGCATGCAGGAGACAAGCTAACTTTCGGTGCTGAAATGACTTAAAGCTGTTGGTGGAGAATCACGAGAGAGCTTAAACAACATTAGCTTAAGGGAGAATATAATCTTTTCGATGTTCCTCAAGTAACTTGATGTCTTTAGTAATAGACTTGGTTGTTAGATGATCAATTTTCTTGCTACAGAAAATCTGATGAAAGGAATCTACACCAATGAGGTAACCCATATTCTTTGGATACGCCTCAAAGTCCTAGCTGATAATCCTAGCCCTCCATAATTTGATTTGATTAATAAGAGGTTCAACACAAATATCTGAATATTCAAGAAAGCAAGACAACAAGGTTGGCCTTTTGTTCTAATAATGGAGGGAGATATTATGTTGGGCTAGTAATAGACAACCATCAGATACCCATTCTGGAGCTTTGTTGATGATGATGGTATCAACAAATTATTTGTTCATCTTAAAACCTTGTAAAGCCCTAAGGCTAGCTTTCTCCCAAAATTAATAGTTTGACTAGGATCATAACAAATGAGTTGATGAACTAAACCATAGTCTAAGAGTAATTCTAGGGTTAGGATTAATTCTTCGCCTCTAAAAGAAAACTGATTGGCTTGTAATACTGCAAGTCTAAACAAGCCCAATTGATTGTGAAATTCCCATTGTACTTGCAGAATAGTTGTTTTGAGCCTTGTTGGTAAAGAAGAAGAACTTCAACAATTTGGCAAAACTTAAAATTGTCAAATTCCATATTCTTGACCAATTTTAAACCTAGGACATGAAGACTAGGGATGACTGAGAGGTAAATATGAGGATCTTGAAGATATGAGGAAATAAAAACTTGTTTTTCTTCTGCCATGGCCTTGGCTTTTTCTTTGATCAAGAAACGAATATCCTGTTTAAGAGAATACAACATCTCTTTCTTATGAAAATACATCCTTACTTTAAAGTTGTTCCACTCATTTTCACTCAAATTTACTTCATCCACTAGTGGGGTGGATTGCTTATTCTCACCATTTTCCAGTGGGGAAAAAATGGGCTTGATTCTTAAGGATATATTGCTGACTTTTGAGAAAGTTAACCATTTCTAGTTTTCTTTCCAAAGTTTTGCACCTTTTCCTGTAAATCACAAAGACTTTTGAGATAAAAAAATAAAGGGTTAGTATCATTAGAAGATGGATTTGTGGGGAAGGAATCCTCCACAAAAGGTAGATAACTCGAACTTGCTCCTTTATCCTTGTTAAGTGATGAGGAAAACTTAAGGGTTTTTAAAGGTTGAAAATATTTGGAGAAGCTGCAAGAACTTGCAACTTCAAAATGTTCATAGTACAATGACATGAATTTTTCAAAAAAGACTGAATGGGTTTTATTAGAATCTTGGGATTTTTTAATGGGCTTAAGAGGTTGTTTTTCTTTTTTGGGGGCTATGATCTTGTGAATCCTGCAAACATTCACGAGTTAAGAAATCAAGGATTGAGTTATTTTCTCCTTTAATATACTCAATTTGAAAATCAAAATTACTTAAAATAGCTTGCCATCTTGCAAAAATATGCTTAGAAGCTATATTCTTAACATCCTTTTGTAAAATTGATTTGGTAGATTTCCAATCAACTCTTAACAAAAATTCTTGGTTCAAAAGATCATCTTGAAATTTTGAAATACATAAAACAATGCTTAAAATCTCCTTTTTGATGATGCTGTAATTGAGTTGAGCATTATTCCAGGTTCCTGAAGTATACCTAACCAATATCTTATTGCTACCATCTTTTTGCTTAAGGATCCCACCATAACCTATAACTGAAGCATCAGTTTCAACAATCTTAAAGGCTTGAGGATCAGCTAAGGCTAAACATGGTAGGGTTTTGGCTTTGGACTTAACGGTCTCAACAATTTTAGTGTGTTCCTCATTCCAAAGAATTAGATTCATCTTAAGTCTTTGTCTTAATGGGACACATAATTGGCTTATGTCTTTAAGGAAATCTGACACATAATTAAGGCTTCCTAAGAAACGCTACAATTGTTTCTTATCCTTAATCTCATCAGGAAATTTATCAGCAAACTAGATTGATATTTGAATAGGGGTAATGGTTCCTTGGTAAATATGATGACCTAGGAATTTTATCTTAGTCTGAAACAAATTAATCTTGAGTGGTAGACAAGCTTAAACCATTACTCTTAACAGTTTGGATGAACTTATTGAGATGTTTCCAATGTTTCTCTACAGAAATAGAGTAAACCAAAACATCCTCAATGTAGACAATGATGAAATCAGAGAACTAGTTAAAGTTTTCATTCATTATGTTATGGAATTCTTAAGGAGCATTCTTAAGACAAAATAGCATTACGTTCCATTCATAATGTCCAAAGGGTACCACAAAGGCAATCTTATACTTGTCTTTTTCAACAATCTAGATTTGCCAAAATCCTGATTTCATATCAAACTTAGAAAAAAACTCTAGATTTGACTAACCTTTGAAGGAAGTCTTTCTTATTAGGAATAGGATACCTAATCCATATTAATGCATCATTAAGAGGTTTGTAGTTTATTACCACTCTAGGTGTTCCTCTTTCCAATTCAGCTTGTTTCTGGACATAGAAGGTTGAACAACTCCAAGGGAACTTAGACTTTCTTATCAAAAAGTTTTTTCAAGAAGATCCTGGATCTCCTTTTCACAATATCTTAATAATTCCTTATTCATCTGAATAGGTCTAGCTTTCGTGGGAATATTTTTCTCAGTAAAGTTTGGTTCATAAGGTAATTCTACCTCATGTTGCTTCTTGTGCCAAAACACATTGGGAATGTTAGAGCAAATTTCTCCAACAATCTTATTCTTAAACTTTTCTATCGTATCTTGAGTTTTCTTAACTTTTAATTGCTCTTCAATCTTTACAAGATTAATTTTCTTGTTTTAAGAAATTTACTTGGTTTTCCTTAGCTTGAATCACCTGATCCCTTAAAGTGTTTATATTCCTTTCATCAGGTGGGTTAGTGAATTCAAATAAAATTTCCTTATCTAAAAGTGTCATTCTTAGACCTTGATCATCTACTTTAATAGGATAGATAGAGTTCAAAAAGGGGACTCCAAGAAAAGCCTTTTCCTTTAGGTCTCTAACTAGGATGAAGGTTTGCTTAATACAAATGCCTTGGTTACAAATGTGAGCATTTGACAACTTATACTTAATGGTAAGTCTTTTACCATTGCCTCCTTAAAGTATTTGCTTAGTTTTATCATAAAACTAGGTTGGTACTAGACCTTCTTGCATGGAATTCAAAGTTGCTCCTGAATCTATCAAAGTAATATTAAGGACAAACCTATCCTTGATTACTATAGTTAAGGAGACTTCCCATCTTTGGAAAATAACCATGCTAACAGTATTCAAGTATGCATATGTCGCTTCATCATTGGCTTGTGAAGACTCTGGAACTTCTTCAAGGTTTTCCTGGTTATCATCAAGGTTTCTTTGGTTAATAACAATCCTATTAATTTGTTCTTGGAGGTCTGTAAAACCTAACCTTGTGAATTGTCTTAAATCCTTGATTTCCTTCTTATACTGTTTTATTTTTTCCCGAAGATCCTTAATAGTTAAGTCATTGGGAGACTTATGATTAAATCTTTTTAAGATTCTTACTGTTTTCTTAATTTCTGGCTTATTAACAGATTTTTTAAGGACTTCAAAAAGTTATTGCTTAACCTTTTCATTTCTACTTTTCTTAAAACGTCTAAAACTAGCTCTTGTTCTTGGCTTTTGACATTTATAGTCTTAGGATGGCAATCAAAATTTTCCTTAATGCAATCTTCCTAATCACTAGATGTTTGCCTTGAAATCTCATCATCACTGTCTAGCTGGTTGATATCATCAACATTATCGTAATTAGTCATTGATTCAGACTCTGAGGAGTTTAACATTACTTCGTAAAGCATGTCTTTTAAATCTTTTGTGATATTGAAGTTATTAATTTTCTTTCTAACCTTACAATCTTTTTTATAGTGGCCTATCTTACCATACTTAAAACAAACTGGCTTAGATTGAGGAGAAGTTTCTAATTTTTTCTAGGCTTCCTTGTTCATCATTCTTTGGATGTGCCTTGATTTCTTGGTTTCATTCATTCTGTACTTCCCATGAGTACCTCTCTTGTTGTGATAAAAAATTTCCTTACTAGGCTTTCTTCCTACTTGTTTTTTCTTGCATTGCTTAGAGAGAGGCTTAGTTTCCTTTTGGCTAAATCCAAGTTGGCTACAGAATGAACCAAACTCATTATTGTAGATCCTTTATTCATTTTTCATCTGTTGCTTAAGCTTAAAGTCATTGCATAGGCTAATTCCTTCTACTGTAACAATGCTTATAATTTCTCCATATGTTAGCTTATCATAAGGGATTTGAACATTAATTTATTCCCTTATTTTAATCCTAATACTCTCAGAAAAAAGTCTAGGTAATCCTAAGATGAATTTTTCTTTCCAAAATGACTTAACACAGTCTTATCTTAACATGACTTTGGTTCGGAAAATGTCTCTACACCATCTAAAGTCATGAAGCTTGGGATACTTAAGGTTGGTTAAGAGATCTGCAGTTTTGTCTTTGATCTTTGCAGGATCTCCAATGAAGTGTTTTGATGGTATAGAGACGTCTCTATACCATCTAAAAGAAGTCGGGTTTTGTTTTGAGTTTTTAATCTATCCTAGGATAATAGCAGTCTGCCTGAGGCATTCCCTGCCAAGTTGAGCCCATCATTAGTCGGTGTTAGGCGTTTTTAGGATTGTAAAAAGGTTGGGGTTCACTAGGTTTGTCAATCTGCTATTAGGCTTTATATTAAGACCTTAAAAGGAGTTCGATTTTCATAACCATGTCTAGGAAATCCATAGATTCTTAAGATGTTGTAGTAAACAGTGAAGAGATCAATTATCCTAAGACCCAAAATGATTTAGATGATTGGAAGTTACCTAAGGTATCTAATCAAGAAATTTAAAAGAAATGAACCTTTAAGTTCTTTACAGACTACACCATTAAGACACTTGAATAGACCATAAGCTTAGAATAGGAAGATCAAGTGATAAGACTCTTGGATAGTAGATCCATAAAACGACATAAGAAAGACTACAACATCATACACTTTGGTATGATTCAATTTGCAACTAAGCCTTTAACAAGAATAGGTTTAAACACCTCAATTGTCATGTGTTTAAGGGATAATAGACATCTTGATTACCAAGATTCTATTATTGGTGCAATTTAAGTGGGATTGAATGATGGTCCTGTCTACTTCCAGTGTTATCCTAACTTCATAGTTAGATTAAGAGATACTGACATCTTAGATTCGGTTGTCCTCCATGTTAGGACCCATGGATTTAAGTTTAAGGAAGGAAACAGTCCTATTTCCATCATCACAAGATTTGATTATAAGAGTATGACCACAAGCGTTGGATCTAAAGCACTATGCACCAATCTTAAAGATGAAACTATTCTCTTCCACTCAAATGTACTAAACAAGTCAAACTTCATAATCCCCAAAAGGATCATGTGGAATGAGGTTGAGTTTCTAGAAACTTCGCATTTCGCCAATGTTGTTCCAGTCTTAGAACAAAGATATGAGAGGATTGAACAGATTGTTCAATACCCAGATGGAGATGGAGATTTGGTTTTCTCCAACTCTTTCAGACATTCTAGAAACCCTAGAATTTCATATTATGAACCCTCTAGAGCTTCGAGTTCATTTATCCCAGTAAGAACCACTAGGATAAAAGAAGGATCCACTTCAGCAAATCCTAAGAACATTAAGTTAACAGGTGTTAGAAGTCACACCAACCTTGCTAGACCTTTTTACACGGAAGAAAAAGAGTCTACCCAAGGATCACAACAGGATGAATCTTCGGATATGTCTCCCACATATTCACAAATGATTAACATTGTAAGCCTAGACAATAAGGATTTTGAAATTAACAAGGATCTCTTAAGAAATGACTTCTACTCTGAAGCCAATAAGGAGAAAAGAGATTGGTTCTTTAGCAAAGTCCCTAAGGTCTTTTAGAACCATTTACCAAGAAAAATTCTATGCTTATGTAAGATAATAAAAAAAAAATATTAAGTATTGAATCTGGTTTGAACTCTTCAAACAAGAGGAATACCTAGATTACCCAGGTAAGCATGTTAATAACACATCCACCAAAACTAAGATATGGAAAACTAGTGACGACACTGTCATATAATCCATTCACCCTCCAGAAGCTAAGATAGAAAAGAATATTAATGGAACTATAATAAAAGCTTCACATTTTAAGACTAAGCCTGAGGATAAAGGAACTACTAGTGCTATAGATGTTAGAAGAATCATGGAATAAAACAACTACACTAGCATGTTTTTTAAGACTCTAGGTAATCAACTCAATAGGGTTGAGGAGACCATTGAAACACAAGACCACATTAAGACATCTTTTGTTAAGAATGATAATAAGCCTTTATTTAAGCGGTTTGAATTCTCTAAAAAATTTCAAGAAAATCCTTTTATTAATCAAGAGTTAATAGAAAGGATTAGTCAAAAGGTTAAAGATAGCTTAATTGTCCCTAAGACACCTCAACCATCTCACAGGAGAATCAATTTCATTAAGGAAGATATTAGTTCTGAAGCAGAGGCCGATGAACTAATCAAAATCTTTGAGGAACCCCCAGATCAAAGAGTTTTGAGGATTGTCCATAACTAGGAAGCCCCTAAGATTAGGAATTTCTACCCTAGGCCAACTTTTCCTGATTTGCAGTATGAGGAAAGGAATCAGTACACTTAAGCTTCTTACACTAGTGGAACCATCTATGAATGGAACATAGATGGTATGATTGAGTATAAAATACTCACTAAGCTTCAAGAAATGACCATGGTTAGTATAGCCTATAAGTTAAACAATAGACTGTCAAATCGTGTTGTAGCTCAGACACTCGTTGTTGGGTTTACAGGTCAGCTAAAAGGATGGTGGGATAACTATCTCACCTTTGAGGATATGAATGGTATCTTAAAAGCCTATAGGATTAATGAGGAAAATGAAGTGTTTAAGGACAAAGAAGGACAAGATATAGAGGATGTAGTGGCTACTCTAATCTTCTCAATATCAAAACACTTTATTGGAGATCCTACAAAGATCAAAGACAAAACTGCAAATCTCTTAACCAACCTTAAGTGTCCCAAGCTTCATGACTTTAGATGGTATAAAGACGTTTTCCTAACCAAAGTCATGCTAAGATCAGACTATGATCAGTGCTTTTTGAAAGAAAAATTTATCCCAAGACTGCCTAAACTTTTTTTCTGAGAGGATTAGGATTAAGATAAGGGAACAATTTAATGCTCAAATCCCTTATGATAAGTTAACATATGGAGAAATTGTAAACTTTGTTACAGTAGAAGTAATTAGCCTATGCAATGATTTTAAGCTTAAGCAACAGATGAAAAATGAACAAAAAATCTACAAGAATGAGTTTGGTTCATTCTGTAGCCAATTTGGATTTAGCTAAAAGGAAACTAAGCCTCCCTCTAAGCAATGCAAGAAAAAACAAGTAGGAAGAAAGCCTAGTAAGGAAATTTTTTATCACAACAAGAGAGGTACTCAGGGGAAGTATAGAATGAATGAAACCAAGAAATCAAGACACATCCAAATAATGATGAACAAGGAAGCCTATAAAAAATTAGAAACTTCTCCTCAATCTAAGCCAGTTTGTTTTAAGTGTGGTAAGATAGACCACTATAAGAAAGATTGTAAGGTTAGAAAGAAAATTAATAACTTGAATATCATAGAAGATTTAAAAGACATGCTTTACGAAGTAATGTTAAACTCCTTAGAGTCTGAATCAAGGACTGATTCCGATAATGTTGATGATATCAACCAGCTAGAAAGTGATGATGAGATTTCAAGCCAAACATTTAGTGATCATGAAGATTGCATTAAGGGTAATTGTGATTGACATCTTAAGACTATAAATGTCATAATCCAAGAATAAGAGCTAGTTTTAGACATTTTAAGAAAAATAGAAGATGAAAAGGTTAAGAACGAACTTTTTGAAGTCCTTAAAAAATCTATTAATTAGCCAGAAATTAAGAAAACAATAAGCCCTTATAACCTCAATGCAATCTTAACAAGATTTAATCAGAAGTCTCCCAAGGACTTAACTATTAAGGATTTTTGGGAAGAAATAAGACAGTATAAGAAGGAAATCAAGGATTAAAGACAATTCACAAGCTTAGGTTTTACAGACCTCCAATGACAAATTAATAGGATTGTTATTAACCAAGGAAACCTTGATGATAACTAGGAAACCCTTGAAGAAGTTCCAGAATCTTCATAGGCCAATGATGAAGTGACAGATGCATACTTGAATACTATTAGTAGGGTTATTTTCCAAAGGTGGGAAGTCTCTCTAACTATAGTAATCAAGGATAGGAATGTCCTTAATATTGTTGCTTTGATAGATTCAGGAGCAACTTTGAATTGCATACAAGAAGGTCTTGTACCAACCCAGTTTTATGAGAAAACTAAGCAAACGCTTTTAGGAGGCAATGGTAAAAGACTTACCATTAAGTATAAGTTGTCAAATGCTCACATTTGTAACTAGGGCATTTGCATTAAGCAAACCTTCATCCTAGTTAGAGACCTGAAGGAAAAGGCTTTTCGTGGAGTCTCCTTTCTGAATTCTATCTATCCTATTAAAGTAGATGATCAAGGTTTAAGAACGACGCTCTTAGACAAGGAAATTTTATTTGAATTCACTAACCTACTTGATGAAAGGAATATAAATACTTTAAGGGATCAGGTGATTCAAGCTAAGGAAAACCAAGTAAATTTCTTAAGACAAATAATTAATCTTATAAGGATTGAAAAGAAATTAAAATTTAAGAAAACTCAAGATGTGATAGAAAAGTTTAAGAATAAGATTGTTGGAGAAATTTGCTCTAACATTCCTAATGTGTTTTGCCGTAGGAAGCAACATGAGGTAGAATTACCTTATAAACCAGACTTTAGTGAGAAAAATCTTCCCACTAAAGCCAGACTTATTCAAATGAATAAGGAATTATTAAGCTATTATGAAAATGAGATCCAAAATGTTCTTGAAAAAAAGTTGATAAGAAAGTCTAAGTCCTCTTGGAGTTGTTCAGTCTTCTATGTCCATAAACAAGTTAAATTGGAAAGAGGAACACCTAGACTGGTAATCAACTATAAACCTCTTAATGATGCATTAAGATGGATTAGGTATCTTATTCCTAATTAGAAAGACCTCATTCAAAGGTTAGTCAAATCTATAGTTTTTTCTAAGTTTGATATGAAATCAAGATTTTGGCAAATCCAAATTACTAAAAAAGACAAGTATAAGACTACCTTTGTGGACATTATGAATGGAACATAATTCCCTTTGTTCTTAAGAATGCCTTTCAGAATTCTTGAACATAATGAATGAAATCTTTAACCAGTTCTCTAATTTCATCATTGTCTACATTGATGATGTTTTGGTTTACTCTATTTGTGTAGAGGAACATTGGAAATATCTCAATAAGTTTGTCTAAACTGTTAAGAGTAATGGTTTAAGCTTGTCTGCCACTAAGATTAATATGTTTCAGACTAAGATAAGATTCCTAGGTCATCATATTTACCAAGGAACCATTACCCTTATTCAAATATCAATCTAGTTTGCCGATAAGTTTCTTGATGAGATTAAGGATAAAAAAAAATTGTAGTGTTTCTTAGAAAGCCTTAATTATGTGTCAGATTTCCTTAAAGACATAAGCTAGTTATGTGCCCCATTAAGACAAAGACTTAAGAAGAATCTAGTTCCTTGAAATAAAGAACAACCTAAGATTGTCAAAATCGACAAGTCTAGAGTCAAGACCCTACCATGTTTAGCCTTAGTTGATCCTAAAGCCTCTAAAATCATTGAAATTGATGCTTTGGATATAGATTATGGTGGGATCCTTAAGCAAAAAAGATTGTAGCAATGAGAGATTGCTTAGGTATACTTCAGGAAACTGGAATAACGCCTAACTCAATTACAACACCATCAAAAAGGAGATTTTCAACATTGTTTTATATATTTCAAAATTTCAAGATGGTATTTTGAACCAAGAATTTTTGTTAAGAGTTGATTGCAAATCTGCAAAATCAGTTTTACAAAAGGATGTAAAGAATATAGCTTTCAAGCATATTTTTGCAAGATGGCAAGTTATTTTAAGTAATTTTGATTTTCAAATTGAGTATATTAAATGAAAAAATAACTTAATCCCTGATTTCTTAACTCGTGGATTTTACTGATTCATGAGATTATGACCCCTAAAAAGGCTACCTAATATCCTAAACCACTAAAATCCCAATATTCTAAAACTAGTCAAGATCCTTCTCCCCATAAAATGCTTTGGAGTCAACAAGTTGAACTAGAAGAAGAAGCAAGGCTTCATTCTTCTGACCATATGCCTAATAAGATGTTATCCTTGTATTATGATCCTTTTGCTGATATTTTGAAAACAAGAGAATTTTATGAACATATCCTTGTGGAAATTGGCTTAGTTAAAATCAATCATAATGTTGATAAGTATAGAAACTTGGATTTGACATTTTCTACTTGCCATATTTTTAAAATTCTTACAGTTAAGCAATAGGGTGAGAATCCAAAATTTTCAAGAGAATTCTCTAAACCTTCAAAGCCAAGATTTTTCAACTATTGGGACTACCAGAGAGCCCAGTTCAATGCTTTTCTTATCCAAAACAAGGACTTTCATCATTCATGGATGTTCTATTTCCCATCTAAGCATCAAATCCCTTCTTTTCCATTTTGGTTCCACAATTGGTGGACTTATTTTGGTTCGACTATTAAGATTCTCCCAAAACCCATGTTGGATAGCTTTGAGCTATTCAAAGTTCTTTTGTTACCCCCAAAGAACTTTCAGTTTTTTTCCTCTTTACTATTCTTTTTTAGAGAATTTGGCCTTGCTTGGATAGTCTAGTGGGACTATATCATTATTACGGATGAATCAACAGTCTTTCCAGCCCTTGGGATAACTTTTAGACTAAATGGTGGGACACTCTAAAAAATGATGCCTCATTGCAAGCAGTAAAGCAATATTTTATTATGCATCTTACACAAGCTTTAGTTTATGATGATATGTCCTGGTTTATTCTTAAGAAATAGCAACTCCATGCCATGCTTTCCACAATAAAAACACCTCAGGAATTTCAAAAAATCCTTGACAAAAGTAGCTCAAGCTTTTTCTAAGATGACTCTTATAGTGAATCAGATGATTATACTAGATAATGGTGACGATTGTGAGGGCATTCTCCCTCCTGTAATGAAATCAAAAGAAGTATTTTTCAGTCTTATGGAAACATTAAGCTAACATCGTTTAATCTCTCTCGTGATTTTCTACCAACAACTTTAAGTCATTTCAACACCGAAAGTAAGTTTGTCTTCTGCATGTGATTCTACAGCTTCATTACCATACAAAAGCAATTTGTCAGCCCTCAATAGCCCACCGAAAGCAAGATTTTTTAGCTAAAATGTCAAAAGTGCTACAGCAAAAGTCAGTTTTACTATTCATTATTCACTATTCACTTCATAGGTGGTTACTATTCACAACCGAAGTCAAAAGTCCATAATGACCTATTGTCCACTTTGTACTATTTAAGATTCTTATTTTCAGCTATTTAAGGAGGCTAGTTCCTCAGTTGTAAGCACGATTCATTTTCCCCCATTCTCGATCTTAAGCTCTTCCTTCTCTCTTATTTCTTTCTCATGATGTAAGCTCCCCAAGCCAAAGCTTTCTTATAAGCTTTCCTATCATTTCCATTGTAAGATATCATTTCCCTTGTTTCTCCTTATAAGTATGTTTTTCAAGTTATGTAATTTTTTTTAAGTTTGATGTTTTTTTTTTTAATTTCTTTATTAAATATCTCTATGTATTTCTGATTTCTCTTATTTGATTTTGAGTTTTGACATAATTTATATTTTCATTGCATATTACCTCATCCTGGGTGTTTATGAGCCCTTGGGAGGATTTTCAAGACTAAATGGTGGGATGCTCTAAAAAATGATGCCTCATTGTAAGTAGTAAAGCTATATTTTCTTAAGCATCCTACACAAGTTTCAACTTCTAATGATATGTCCTAGTTTCTTCTTAAGAAACAATAGCTTCAAGCCATGCTTGTCACAACAAAAACACCTTAGGAATTTCAAAAAATCCTTGACAAAAGTAGCTTAAGCTTTTCCCAAGATGACTCTTATGCTGAATCAGATGATTCTACTACAAACTACCTTTCGGATAATGGTGACGATTGCAAGGGCATTCTCCTATCCCATAAGGAAATCAAAATAAGTATTTTTCAGTCATATGGAAGCATTAATCTAACACCGTTTAAGCTCTTTCGTGATTTTCCACTGACAGCTTTAAGTCATTTCAACACCAAAAGTAAGCTTGTCCCCCATATGTGATTCTACAGCTTCATAACCATATAAAAGTAGTATGTTATCCCTCAGTACCCACTGAAAGCAAGATTCTTTGGCGAAAATGTCAATAGTGCTACAGTAAAAGTCTGTTTTACTGTTGACTATTTACTTCACGGGTGGTTACTATTCACAACCGAAGTCAAAAGTCCCAGTGACCTATTGTCCACTTTATACTATTTAAGATTCTTATTTTCAGTTATTTAAGAAGGCTTGTTCCTCAATTGTAGGCATAGTTCATTTTCCCCCATTCTCCATCTTAAGCTCTTCATTTTCTCTTCATTTTCTCTCATGATGTAAGCTCCCCAAGCCAAAGCTTTCTTATAAGCTTTCCCATTCTTTCCATTGTAAGATATTCTTTCCCCTATTTCTCCTTATAAGTATGTTTTTTAAGTTATGTAATTTTTAATTTATGTAATATAAAGTTTGATGTTCCTTTTCTTTAATTTTTTTTATTGAATATCTCTGTGTATTTTCGATTTCTCTTATTTGATTTTGATTTTTGGCATAATTTATATTTTTATTGCATATTACCTCATCCTCTGTGTGTGTGTGAGTGAGTGAGTGTGTGTGTTTATATTATTGTTATTATTGTTTCAAATGTTTAATCATGGAAAAGCAAGGAAATAAGATTTTCTTTAAATGTGTTATTATATTAGGAGATTTTGTCAATTTTTTTAATTGCTTCTTTTTAGAAGTTTGTTATGTCAAAGGTAGAAGAAAAACTTTCTTCATGAATATTATTATAGAGAGATTTTGACTTATTATTGTTTATTTCCATGTAGAATTATTTTTTTCTTTAGCAAAGTTTTGTAATTATTATATTTATTAAATCCTTTTTTTTTTATTTAGTTGATATCTCCTTTCTCAAAGTGTTCAAGGGAGTTCATTTTGGAACACCACAATTGAAAGAACAATTGTTATTTAAATTTCTTTCTTTTACTTCAATTTTCTTTATGCTAAATTTTCATTTAATATTTCTTAAATATATATTATGCTTTTTTTTTTCTTAAAATTTAATATTATTTTATTTCTATTTTTTTGGCAATAGTAATTTAATTATTATTATTATTTTTTTTTGTAGCATGTGCAAAAATTCACTAACTATAACTTTGTCTTTTAATTTATTTTTTATTTCTACTTTCTTTTGATATACTAAAATTTATATTTTATTAATCTTTTTTGGTAATAAAAATTTTATATTCTCATTTTTTAAAAGTAGGTATAAGAATTTTAAAAAAAAATCTAATAAAATATATTTTCATATTTTCTCATTTTTTGATCATGCATTTCTTCAAGGCTATTGAAGGGTCAGAGAAATTTTTTAGTGGTGATATATAATTATAACTAAAATTTAGTTTGATATATAAATAAAGATAAATGCATATAATTACCGACAAATTTTGTAGTAATCAAAAAGTATTTTTATCAGTGATATGTAATTATAATTAAAAATAAAATTTTAACTATAACATATAATTATAAGTAAAATTATAAATTTATTGTCAAAATATTGTTTGTAAATGCATACTTGTAGTGGTGACATGGAAACATGGCATCGCAACTAAAAAGTAACATTTTAATGGAAACAAATTATTGTAACTAAAAGTACAACACTAATAGCGAGATTTTGTGGCAGCTAAATGCGTAATTTTAGTGGTAACATACTATTGTGACTAATGCATATTGTGACTAAATACTTTTTATTTACCTACTAAAATGAGATTGTGGCTAAAATTACAATAATAGTTGCATGTAAGATGAAGAACTTAACATGTGAAGTGGTGACAAGGGAAAGCCATCCAAGGATATACCATGTAAGTCAAGAGAAAGATAATGAGTGTGATTGAATGTGTAATGACCAAGTTCAAAAAAATCAAATTGTGAGTTAGTGGTGGAGAAAGAAAATAAGGGATTATTGTTGGAAAGTGAAGGAGAATTAGATGAGTTGAAATCTAAGAAGAGGGAATTATGGAGTTGAGAATTGGATAAGAGGAATATGGGGAATGGAGAATCATTGGAGATTAGAATGGATTGGAGGAGTGATTTGTGGAGATGTATTTTGAATGGGAAAGAGGAAAGTAGGTTGACCAGTTGTAGTGCATATCATGAAAATTGGAAATTGGATCATAACACTAATATGCACTTTGTGTGAAAGAATTACCGAGAAAAATACAAGGTTGGGATACAGGAGCATGTTTGTGAGACCCATACAGTCAAAGCCATGGATAATAAAGGCAACCAATACTTGTACTTTTGAGTCATTTGGTGGAATGTTCAACAAATTTTCCAATGAAGATTTCATGGAGAGATTGGCATTTAGTTAATGAGATAAATTGAGGTAGAGAAGTATGTAGCTAAAAATTAAAGGGCATGTGTGCATGATGAAGTATTGTGAGGTCAATCTCAAGAATATGGTAGTGTCGACATTCAGAAAGGTCATTATATTTAGGAGTGTGTAGTGGAATGGAAAGATGGGAAATACCATTAGTGGCAATAAAATATGGTAATAAGATGTATTCACCCCTATCCATGTAAGGTATAAGAATAGAACATTGAAAATGTTTTTCCACTAAGGGTTAAAACAAATAAAAATAATATGAATGTTGGATTTTTGCTTAAGATAATAAAGCTAAATGTAGTGAGTGAAGTGGTCTGCACAAATGACATAATATTATATCTATCATATGAAACAACAAGAAAGGTCCATGAAAAAACTCTGTCTCAATAAGGTAATACCCAAAGAGGGTGAATGGGTGAAAATTAAGAATTTTGATTTGTGAGTTGAAATTCTTTACCCATTTTAACCCAATTGAATCTTGTATGAGAATATGAATAAACAATGAGATCACATTCACACAAGAGATAAACAATTTTACATGAAAAGCCTTCATACTAACTGTGGAGATAAAAGAAAACCTTGAAGTTTAAGACTTCTAATAAAAAATTGATTTAATATAAAATAATTAAAAAAATCATTTTAATAAATTCTTTTTTTAATAAAATAATTCAAGAAATTAATTTTTAATATATTTAGAAAATGGTTTTCAATTTAATAATCCAAAAATATATATTTTTTATAAATCTAGAATTTTTTATTTTTTTAATAAAAATCCTCAAAGTTTGTAAAATCAAATAAGTTTGTTTAATGAAAATTCTCAAAATAAGTGTTTTAATAAATGTTCTTTAGAAAATCCTTTTTTTAACAAGTTTGTTTAATGAAAATTCTCAAAATAAGTATTTTAATAAATATTCTTTAGAAAATCATTTTTAATAATTTCGTTTAATAAAAATTCTCAAAATAAGTGTTTTAATAAATTTTCTCTAGAAAAATATTTTTTTAATAAGTTTGTTTAATGAAAATTCTCAAAATAAGTATCTATATAAATGTTCTCAAAGTTTGTTTACATAAAAGTCGTAAAAGTCACAAAAGTTCCGAAGTTTGGTTTAATTAAAATTTTCAAAAGAAATGTTTTAATAATAGTTCTCAAAGTTATGCCTGTTAAATGTACTTAAAGTTTGTTTTCATAAAAGTCTTAAAAGTTTTAATAAGTGTCTTAATAAATTCTCAAATAAAGTGTTTTTATCCAAAAAAAATTCTCAAAATTTATTTTCAATAAATTCTTAAAGTTTGTCTTAATAAATTATCAATTTTTTATATATAAACACCATTAAAGTTAGTCTCAAAAATCCTCAAAGTTAGTGTTTAATAAATGTTTTGAAAGTTAGTGTTTTAATCAAAGTTCCTAAAATTTGTTTTAAATTAAAATTCTCAAATTTTGTTTTAAGTTAAAGTTCTCTAAGTTTGTGTTTGATAAAATTTTCCAAAGGTTTGCTTAATAAGAGTTTTAAGATTTTGTTTTAATAAAAAAAATTCCAAAATGGTTTTAATAAAGTTCCAAAATTTGTTTTAATAAAAAATTGTTTTAATAAAAATCTAAAGAAAATAGAAGGTGTAAAAATCTCTCTTTTCGAATAAATTTGATTTGGAAATATTTTTCATAAAAAATTCTTTTGAACTTCTTTTGAAATGTTGTAACTTTAACAAATAATTAAATTCTATTTTGTTCATTTCACATGCATTAATATTGTACATTCTCAAGTACTATTTTTCCTACCTCATGATTTTTTGTGCCTTGTTATTCTTTTATTGGTATCTTCAATTAATTAATCAATTGTCATGATTCCTTTTATTTGCTTAGTAGAGACCGTAGGTATACAAACTTAAAGGGGTGCTACAACTTATATATCATCGTACCTTCCCGAAAGGTAACATGATCCTCGGACTTAGATTCAGGTTTTCAAAGAAGTGTTTTTCCAAATAAGGCGTCATTTTTAGGGTTTTATGTCTTAACTTATTTTCTCGTTAAAAAAAATAATAAGTGGTGACTCCAACTTTTTCTTTTTTCAAAAATCAATTTTTCATAATAAAAAGTAAGTCTCACCATTTGAGTGAGGACACAAGTGAAAAATGCAAGTCCCCAAATAATAATAATAAACTAAAAACAAAACAAAAAAAAAAACTTGAAATTACAAGTGACCCACCTAAGAAACTCTCATCCAAACAAAATGTTTAGTTTTTTGTGTGCCAAGAAGTGCTCCTTCATGCCAAGGATGCCTCCAAGTCTCAAATTCTCCTTTCTTCTTTAACTCTCTCTCAAAATGGGCAGAGTTTCCCATTAGAGACTAGATAATCCCCACTAAAAATGGGTTTAAAGGCTCCTATCTACAGGTAAAGGAGTGGTGAGGATCTAGACACATGTCATCATACCCTAAAGGCCTTCATCATCCTCTTAAAAAAAACTCACAAATAAAACAAAAATGTGTGAATCACAAAGCCCAAGGCTAGTCCTAGAAAAGCCTTGAAAAACCAACATAGAACCCCTAAAAAAGTTAAAATAAAAAATAAAAAATAATCGGACAAAGAAAGGTTTTAAGAGGGTCAAAACAAGGCTACCCATGTGTTGCTCAATGGGTAATTGGTTGAGAAACCATTTAACTAGTTGCCTAGACTAGTTAAATTGATTACCTAACTAGAAATGAATCACCTTCACTCAAATGAAGCTCTTCTCGAGCTCCAAAAGAGAATAAACTTAGGGAACTCTTACAGTGCTACTAGATTCGTAACATGAGCTTGAAAGTCCCTTAGAAAGGCTTCTAAAAGTGGTTAAAAAACTAATGTCAAACCAAGTATTGTTCAAACTACTTAGAAGTGCAACATCAACCAATAGAGAAGGGGAGTCCAAATGCGTAGTATGCAAAGAAAACAAGGTAAGAGGGATTGAGCATACAACCTAGGTACATGTGCGAAAAGGATAAAATGGATGGTCTACAATAATCATAATCCTTGATATCAATGTTACCAAGTAAAGAATTTTATCTTTATGATTGGTTACTCCAATTAGCAACACATTTAGTCTTGTCTTAAAAGAAAATTCATATCCCTTGATATGTTGGTCAACTCATTTTTAAGGTGATGATAGACCAAAATCAAGATGAGCTTAATCATGGAGGCTATGGGTTTACCAAGACCCTCTCTCACTTAGTATTTTGAAATATTTAAAAGCTTTTATTTTTAGTGACGACAATAAATCATCCATCTTGAAATGTTTCTAAAATAATATTTATCCTCCCAAATTGGAAATTCTAGTATAATAAGGAAAAATATCATTTTGAGAATTTTGAAAAATTTTGAGAGCACCTTATCCATTACGAAAAATATAAGTCTTAAATATTATCATTTAAAAATATTCTAAGAGGATTTAAAATTTTTAAGAATAATTTATAAAAGGAAATTTAGCTCTCATGCATTTCTCTAAAAATTTTCTTTTCCATAATAATTATTTACTTACATTTTTTTTTATATTTTTGAAAATTGATTTTTTATTGTCTTGGAGTCCCCATTTATTTTATTTTAATGTTTGAAGGGAAAAACAAAATAAGAAATTTAAAACCCAAGCAAGAATCTTTGTGAACCAAGAACAAGTCTAGAATTGGCTTACTTAATGGAAAGGTACGACACACCTCTATAAGCCCAAATCATGCTCAATCTCTATATGTGAAATGAGGAAATTTTAACATTTAATTAAGCAATTGATGGATATAATAAAATAAAATAGACAATAATATATTATAGCACATACATGTCAAAGAACTATAATGGTAGTTAGAAAAATCCCCAAATATTCTGCCTAGATTTCGTAGATAGCCAAAAAAAGGAAACTAAAATACCCTGAGTTAGATTCTAAAAATTGAATCCATTATTTCCTAAAATCATGCCTACCCCAAAGTAAAAAATGAAACAAGGGAATTTCTAATTTATTACTTCCCCCATAAAATTCAAAAATTAAAATATAATAATAAATAAGAAAGGTAATTTAGCAATCTTAAAATATTGCTTTAGATTGCGCTAGCCAATCTCCTTGATGAGTAACAAATCTGGTAATCACCAATTTAGGAAACTCCATTCAATCTAAGCAATTTGTGACATGTTCTCTTTGATGGATTCTTCTAGATTATTCCAAAGCTTGAATCATGGAAATCCAACCTTGTGGAACATGTGGAGCATCTTCCCTGGGCCTCCATGAAATCACTTCAACCCAAATATTATGAATCAATCCATTAAGAGTTTCCTTGAACTTTTTAACTTGAGCCCTTGTAATCGGACCAACTAGAACTTGAATAGGATCTAAATTTCATTTATTAGTTGTGCCCTCACCATTCCCCTCCTCTTGAAAAGGATTTGTCCTCAGTTTGTGGGTGACAAGTAGTAGAAAATAACAACTTAGTTCCTAACTTACACTACAAAGACTTCCAAAAGTAACTCAAGAACTTAGCATCTCTATCCAAAATTATTATCCTAGGAATACCATGTAATCTTACAATTTCTCTAAAGAAAAAATCAGCAACATGTGAAACATCATCGGTTTTGTGACATGGAATGAAATGTGTCATCTTAGAAAATCTATCCACAACCACAAAAATTGAATCCTTACCACGTTTAGACCTAGGCAAACCTAACACAAAGTCCATCGAAATATCAATCCAAGGCTCACTAGGAATAAGCAATGGAGTGTATAAACCATGGGGTTGCACTTAGGATTTTGCTTGCCTACATGTGACACATCTACCACAAATTCTCTCAACATCTCTTTTCATGTGTGGCCAATAGAAGTGTTCTTGCAAAATGGCTAAGGTCTTAGCAACACCAAAGTGTCCCATTAACCCTCCACCATGAGATTCCCTTACTAACAACTCACGCAAAGAGCAAATCGGTACACACAATTTATTTTCTTGAAACAAGAAACCCTCATGCCTAAAGAACTTACCCATTGTGTTTTTCTCACAAGCACGAAACTCCTCACAAAAATCGTGGTCTAAATGATACAATTCTTTAATGTACTCAAAACCAAGTAATTTTGCATCAAAAGTAGAAATTAATATGTACCTTCGAGAAAGGGCATCAACAACGATGTTTTCTTTACCTTGCTTGTATCGGATGACATATGGAAATGTCCTAATGAATTCCACCCATCGTGCATGTCTCCTGTTCAATTTGTGTTGGCCTTTTAAATGCTTTAAGGACTCATGATCGATGTGAATCACAAACTCCTTAGGCCAAAGATAGTGTTGCCATGTTTTCAATGCTTGAACCAACACATACAATTCTTTATCACAAGTAGGGTAGTTTAAGGCTGCCCCACTTAACTTCTTATTGAAATATGCAATTGCTCTTCCTCTTTGCATAAGAATTGCGCCTATACCCGTACCTGAAACATCACATTCAATTTCAAAGGTTTTAGTAAAATGAGGCAAAGCAAGTAAAGGAGCATGAGTTAATTTTTCCTTGATCAATTGGAACGTCTTCTCTTGTTCATCTCCTCATTTAAATCCAACATTCTTCTTGATGACTTCGGTAAGCGGTGCGATGATGCTACTAAAGTCTTTCACGAACCTCCTGTAAAAACTAGTGAGTCCATGAAAACTACGAACATGACTTACACTTGTGGGACTCAGCCAGTCTTGAATCGCATGGATTTTCTCTTCATCAACCTGTATTCCTTGTGCACTCATAACAAAACCAAGAAACACAAGCTTATCGGTGCAAAAAGTGCACTTCTTCAAGTTAGCAAATAACTTCTCTTTTCTAATTACATCCAAAACTGAATTTAAGTGCACAACATGATCATCCAAGTTTTTTTCTATAAATGAGAATATCATCAAAATAAACAACAACAAATCTGCTTATGAAAGCACGCAAGATATGGTTCATTAATCGCATGAAAATACTAAGTGCATTAGTTAATCCAAATGGCATAACTAACCACTCATATAAACCATATTTAGTTTTAAATGCAGTTTTCCATTCATCGCCCTCTTTCATTCTTATTGGATGATACCCACTTTTTAGATCAATCTTAGAAAATACACAAGCACCATGTAATTCATCTAACACATCATCTAAGTGAGGAATAGGATGACGATACTTTACCGTTATGTTGTTGACTACTCGGCAATCAACGCATATTCTCTACGTCCCATCCTTTTTAGGAACCAAAATCACTGGCATGACGCATGAACTCATACTTTCCCTTGCATACCCCTTTTCCATCAATTCACTAGTGCCTTTGTAGCTCCTTTGTCTACTTAGGATTGCTTTGATAGGCTGGTCAGTTTGGAATGGAAGCATTGGGCAAAAAATCGATTTGATGTTCAATTCCTCGAATAAAAGGTAAACCATGTGGAACCTCCTCGAGAAATACATCATCAAACTCCTATAAAAGAGAAACAAATAAACTAGGAAAAGATGTGTTAAGTTTGTTAGTGTTTAAATACGCCACTTTGTACAAAAGTACAATCATTAGTTGATTTAAAAACACCACTCTTTTTATTTTACTCATTTTTGCATAGAAATTTGTTTTTCTCTTTATTTTTCTCTTAATGGTTGAATTTGTCCTCTTGTTTTCTCTCTCATTTTTCTCGACCTTTTTTTTTTCTTTTTGATTTTCATTTGTTTTTTTTTTCTCACTCTCTTTCTTTAGATCACTCTTTTTTTGTAACCTCATTTGATCTTCATAGACATGCTTTAATGACAAAGAGACTAGAGTGATGGTCCTTTGATTAAGCATAAACGAGTATTTGTTGGTAAAACCATCGTGCTTAACATGTCAATCAAATTACCATGGTCGGCCTAGTAATAAGTGTCTAGCTTGCATCGAAACTACATCACACAAAACTTCATCTTCATATTTCCCAATGTGGAAGGATACCAACACCTATTTAGTAACCCTTACCTCACTACTATCATTAAGCCATTGCAACTTGTGAGACCGAGGATGTTTAATTGTTGTTAGCCCTAATTTCTCCACCATCGTAGTGCTAGCAACGTTAGTACAACTACTTTCATCAATAATCATAATACATACCTTGTTTTGCATGTGGCATCTAGTATGAAAGATGTTTTCTCATTTCACTTTTTCATCTTCTTTGACTTGCATGCTTAGAACTCTCCTCGCAACCAACAATTCACATTGGACAGTGTATTCCTCATCATCCATGTCCTCCAATGATGGCATAGATTCAATGTCATCTTCGTCATCAAACTCGATCTCACCATTATCTCACAATATCATAATCCTTTTGTTTGGACATTGGCTCGTTATGTGACCTCTGTCTTGGCATTAAAAACACTTAATATCATGATTTTGAGTGGTGGAAGAATAAGATTTACCTTGATTTCCATGGTTGGTTGCTTCTTGTTTTTTCTCATTTTTGGGCTTGGTGGTGGCTTGTTTTTTCCTCTTTTTCACAAAATTCAGTCTCTATGATGATCCTAAGTTAGGGTTTTGCCATGCCCTTCTTCTTGAGTTGGTTCTCAATTTTGATAGCCATGTGCACCATATCTTCTAACTCCACATAATGTTGCAATTCCATCAAATTAGCAATTTCCCAATTCAAACCAACTAAGAACCTAGCCATAGTAGCCTCTCGGTCCTCTTCTACATTTTCTCGAATCATAGCAATTTCCATCCCCTTATAATAATCTTCCACACTTCGATTACCTTGTGTAAAGCTTTACAATTTTTTATACAACTCACGGTAGTAATGTCTTGGAACAAATCATCTCATCATCACGGTTTTCATCTCCTCCCAATTTTCTATTGGACACTCTCTATTTCTTCTCCTGTTTAATACTAGTTGATCCCACTAAATAATCACATAATTAGAAAATTCAATGGCTGCAAGTTTTACCTTTTTAAGCTCAAAATAATTGCAACAATCAAATACTAATTCTATATTTTTTTCTCACTCAAGGTAAGATTTGGGATTGTTTTTGCCTTGAAATGACGGAATCTTCATCTTAATACTTGATTACTACTCAAAACATGCTATTTTGTAGCTTATTATTAGCTCTTTTAAGCACCCTTGAGTAGTAATTATTACCTTTTAACTCAATTAACATGTTAGGGACCCTTGCAATCGTTTCTAATCAATTTGTGTTAAGTTTTGGTGCTTTTTGATAGCTTTATGCTCACCAAAGCAATTTAAGAATGAGGGAGAGCTATATATAATTCATGGCAAAGCTTTTGGAAGCTCAAATTTATGAAGAAACCAAGCTTTGGAGCCTCATAATCCTTTGCCTTAGTCGTTCAAAGTATGCAAGGAAAGAACAATGGAGAAGAGGAAAACAGGGTGATGAAAACAGGGGACACAGCTTCAGTCTTTCATTGCAATTTTGGAGCACTTCCCGAAGTCCATTTTCTATATTCTATATACCATTTCAAAGCTCAGAAAGTCAAGAATCCAACGATTCAAACCATGTATGAGGAGCTGAAATGAGGAAGATATGGCCTCCGGAAGACAACTGCATCAAGCTGAGGGACAATTTCGCACGATGGAAATCAAGGTGCGAATTCCTCAGTCCAAAGTGTGGGAATTTCGCACACCTGAAACCAAAGTGCGAAATTGGAACTACAACGTGCGAAAATTGGATATTTTTGCCGACTCTTTTTCTTCTGATATTTTTGTGTCTAAATTTTCATTTTCTCCTTGTATTCAGCCACTCATGTAATTCCTTAGCTAGGAAGTATCCAAGGAAGGGTAAAATTACCTTCCTATATAAATTCTCTTGTAAACACTGAAGAGGACTCTCGGGAGCTTTCTCCAGGAGACCAACTGATGTAAATTCTACACTTAGTGAAATACAGAGATCTCTTTTGCTTTTTTTTTCTCTCTACTATTTTCTATTTTCTTGGAAGCCAAACAGCCTCTGAGGATGTTTTCCTAGAGGATGAGAGGCTAAACTTATAGTTTCTTGGAGTAAAGGAAGCTAGGTGAAAAATCCAGATTAAAAGGTGGAACGTTTCCGTGCATTAAATTCAGGTGGTTGGAGTCCATAAATGGTTTCTAAATTCAAAGTTTTGCTTTAAATCCCTTAGAATCACTTTGACTAGCCAATACATGGTAAGCTTCAGGTCTCTGTGGATGCTTATTGCTAGATCCATATCAGTCCATTAGTTATCATGTACGAGCTAGTGGAAAGTGATTCAAGGTGATAACCCATAGTGTCTTAAGCCATTAATGGATCTCGACTACCATCTCTATTGACTTTTTATGGATTAAATCTTCATTGTCAAACCTATACCGGTTCGGGAAATAACTATAGGTTAAATCCCTAATGCGAGGAGAAAAATCCGGAATTTTCCACTTTGCATCCTGAACTTGAACCTAGCAACCTTTAGCTCCGGGAGACTTTCTTTCTTCTATTTTTACTTAGTTTTATGTGAGTTTAGTTTCAATCACCACTTTCAAAACAATTTTATTTTCTTTTAAATTTCAAGTTTGTGTTAAAGGAAATCATCAGAATCAATTTCTAATTTAGAGTCTGTCACTGATAGAGTGAAAATCCATCCCTGAGTTCGACCCTAGAACTGCTATACTATAGTAGCTTTGCTACGCCAGTATAAGGTCATAGGATTTATAAATGTTTTTTATTAAAAGACCCGGCTGGAACTAAACGAATCAATACTACCCAAGTTATTATCTTCCTGATTCTTAACCTCTCTAAACCACCCATCATATCTCATATTGCCAACAATCGAATCTCGATCATCTTCTTCATCAAAATTGCCCCCATAATACTCTTCATCTTCAACTCTCACTTCCCTATGTTGAACTCTCTATCTCCTACGCACATTAGGAGCATTTTGTGGCTGCTCCACACGTGCATTCTCTACCCAATCTATCCATTCATGAACTTGTTCCATCTCCACTCTCAACACTTTCATTATCTCACCCATTAAAGCTTATGTGAGAAACTTCAGATCAACTTTTTTTGATGCATTCCCAAAAGTATTTTTGTTCTTGTTGTCTGACATATTTGCTGCAAAACAAAGTTAGAAAAAAAAAAGGATCATATGTTTCACTCAAAGAATGATTCACTTAACTTTCACTCATGTTTTTCGCACAAAATCAAATTGGCTTTTACCCTCTTATTTGCTCACCACTCTTGCCTTTTTCCACTCATAGTAATTCTCTATAGGTTCTTATCAAACTAATCAAACAAATATCAAGATTTTCAACAACAATTCACCAAGGACTCACCAAGAGAAATTTGGATTTAAGCGCCTACCAAAGTAAGGTAGTGTCACAGATTTAAGGATTTCAAAATTCACACAAAAGAATAAGTTCTTTTGAGTCTACGTATTTAGGGTTTGTTTAGAGCAAAAAATTCGGATTTGTGGAATAAAAAAGGAACACAAAGATGTAAAATTGAAACAAGAATTACAAGAGTTGCATCGCAATATCACTTTCTTTCAAAAAACATTTTAATTTCATTTTTTTTCTCTCAAATAAAAACAATAGGCAAACCTGCAACTAGTGCCAAGCTTTGATACCAACTGATATGATCCACACCACGAAATTGAGAAACTTGTGGATCAAGAATGGCTCCAAGATCGCCTAGAAAACAAATTTGTATGAAACTGCGACTTGTTGCTTATATGGAAGAAAGAACCTTGGTATAATGAAAACGCCACAATTAATTATGGAAGGATCTATTGATAAGTTAAAGGAGAACACCACAAAAATCTTTCCGATAAGTTCAAAGAGTTCTAAAATTACCAAAGAGAATTTTCTCTCACAAAATTATGAATGAAATCTATATTATTTTTCAATAAGTTGATAACTATTTAAATACAAAGAGGTCCACGAATTTGGCAATTAACAAATCCCCAAATATTTTGCCTAGATTTTGCAAATAGATAGAAAATGGAAACTAAAATATCCTAAGTTGGATTCTAAAAATTGAATCCATTATTTCCTAAAATCATGCCTACCCCAAAGTAAAAGGAAACAAGGGAATTTCTAATTTATTACTTTCCCATAAAATTCAAAAATTAAGATATAATAATAAATAAGAAATATAATTTAGCAATCTTAAAATATTGCTTTAGATTGCACCAACCAATCTCCTTCATGAGTAAAAAATTTGGCAATCACTAATTTAGGAAACTCCATTCAATCCACGCAATTTGTGACCTATTCTCTTTTATGGATTCTTCTATATTATTCCAAAGCTTAAATCATAGAAATCCAACCTTGTGGAACATGTAGAGCATCTTCCCTGGGCCTCCACAAATTCACCTCACCCCAAATATAGTGAATCAGTCCATTGAGAGTTTCCTTGAACTTTTTAGCTCAAGCCCTTGTAACCAGACCAACTGGAACTTGAATAGGATTTGCATTCCATATGGTCATGCCCTCATCAAAAATTCTCATTCAGTGCTAAATTTATACAATCCACTTTAAATTAAAATTTTGATTTTATTAACATCAATCTACAAAAGATCAAAATAAAAAAGGAAATGTTGATTTAATATACATGACTTTGCAAAATTAATTTATAAACTAACTTTTTACATTAACATTAATATACAAAATATTAATATGTGAACAAAAATATGAATTGATTTACTTTTCTTTTATACAATATTCTTTTAAAAAACCAGTATATAAAAAAATTATTATTTAGACTATAAAATCTTATTTAGTTTGCATAATCTTGGAGTTAATTGGTGAAACAAATTTTCTTTTTATCCTTTATCAATTTAAATAATTTTTAAGTTGATATATAAACAAAAACATTTACTATTTATTAACTTTACAATTAATTGGTAAAAATGTTATAATTATTATTAACATCAATTGACAAATCTGATGTAATATTTATTAACTTTACAAGCCATTATAAAACAGGTTTCTGGTTATTATTAGACCAATTTACAAAAAAAGGAAAAAAAACTAATATATGAACAAAAATCTAATTTAAAATTTATTAATTCTCAATTAATGGGTCAAAGAAATTTTTTTTTTTCAAATACATGAAATTAAAAAGATTATGATCTACCAAACAACAATTTTACAAAATTAACTTCATCCATGGTATAGAATCAACAACATATCTATCTTCCAAATCTAAATAATAAATACCAATTTTTCTAAATAATAAATACCGATTCTTACAAACTCAGCCACACAATTTTCAAATCCCTTCCAAACACTTTCTACTTTATTTATTACAATATTAATATAAATTTAACACAAATAAAAATATAAAAATAGAAAGGGTATAGAGATTATACCTCTCTCAAGATTCTCTCTCAACTCTTTAGTTTTTGAAATTCTCCCTCATATATATAGAGATAGAGGATTGTAAAGATTATTTCTTTAATTATCATTTATCTTAAAATTTGGTATAAAATATTTAGAAAATTTTGGCTAGTATTCTTCTACGAAACAAATAATTAGTATCAAACCTCAATTCAATACATAGTCTTGATTTCAAAATTAAAATTATAAAAATAAAATTAATTGAATAATATTTTATTTATAAATTTATTTTATTTTATATAATAAAAAATTATTTTAAAATAATTTAATTATAATATTAAAAAATATTTCCATATAGTTCTCAAAATCTACAACTTTTATTAAAATAATTTTTATCTTAATTTATTATAATTTGATTTTAAATAATAAATGAACTATATGTAGATATATGACTAAACATATAACTTAATTTTATCTTAAAAATATAAAATAACTAATTAATAATAATAATAATAATAATAAAACCGTGAATTATTCAATTTGTTTTCTCACAATATTTTTTGTTTGAATCAAAACTATTTAGATTAACACAAATAAAAATATAATTCTCACTCAACTCTTTATTTGTTGAAATTCTCTCTTCTTTTTTTCTTTTTTTTCTTTTTTTCCATGCCTTCCAATATCTTCCCTCCCTTCCAATTTCCATCCTGTCTTGACTCTTGACCACCTGTGCTAATTGTCCTCAATGTCTAAAATCCAAATATCTATATATATATATATATATATCTGTAAATATTATTATTTTTAATTATCATTTATCTCAAAATTTGGTATTAAATATTAAAAAAATTCTACGTAGTTATCTTCTACTAAGGAAGGAATTAGTATGGAACCCCCATCCAATACATAGTCTTAATTTCAAAATTTTAATTATAAGAACAAAATTAATAAAATAAAATTTTTATTTATAATTATAATTTCATTTTATATAATAATTTTTTTTAAAAGTTAATTTTAATATTAAAAATATTTCCATATACTTCTCATAAACTTACTACTTTTATTAAAATATTTTTATCTTAATTATCTTAATTAACATAACTCATTATAATTTGATTTTAAATAATAAATGAAATATTTATATATTTATGATTAAATATAATTTCTCTTTATCTTTAAAATATGCCATAACTACTTAACAACAACAACAACAACAATATTAAAATGATTTCCATATATTTCTCATAAATCTACTACTTTTATTAAAATATTTTTATCTTAATCATCTTAATTAACACAACTCATTATAATTTGATTTTAAATAATAAATGAAATATTTATAGATTTATGATTAAATATAATTTCACTTTATCTTTAAAATATCGTATAACTATTTAACAACAACAATAATAATAATTATAAAATTGTGAATTATTTAATTTGGTTTGTCATAATATTTTTTTTTTTAGTGAAAACTATTTAGAGTATGTTGGGTTCTTATAAAATGATACCAAAAGGAATATATATATATATATATATATATATATATATATATTAAGGAAAATCAACCTCATTTGGATAACATGGAAAATGAGATAAAAATTAAGAAAGAAAATGTTATGAAAAATTTTAAAATATTTTTCTTGATATTTAATTGTAAAAAGAAACAAGAAAACTTTGGGAAAGTAATTTTATTAGCAATTTTATTTTATTTCTCTCAAAATTTTCATGGATATTAACTAAGACACTTTTATTTACCTTTTTTCATTTTTTTTTCCTAATTTCTTTCCTTTAAACTTCTCGATAATTGAATACAATATTTTTTAAAGTATTATATAATAAGAAAATCAATAAAAATAAATTATAGAGTAAAAGATTACAATAATAGAAATTAAAAGAGGAAATCTTATATAGTATAAATAGTCCATAATAAATAAATAAAAACTATATTACCTAATTTATTTGGTCAATTTTTATTTTATTTTTATCAAAATTATTTAAAGATGTATAATCATAATTTTCAAATTTTTCGTCAATACTTTGATAAAAACTTAGTTCTTATAACAAATTATAGTATAATTGATTTGGATTTTTAATTTTCTTATATTATATAACTAAAAATAAATGATTTAATTTTGAAAGAAATTCAATTTCAATATATATTAATTAAAATAGAGTTTGATTTAATATAATTATCATAAATCAAATAAAGTAGGTT
>JAJJMF010027099.1:117856-163794 GCA_022058775.1 Vitis hybrid cultivar
GTTGTCCATGTTGTAAGGGATAAAACTAATGACAACTTTCTTTTAGTGTTTTGATAATAAGTAGATGTATGATCAACTACATGTTACCAACAAAGAATCACAATTTGTATTTGTTAATCCTTTTACAATATCACTAGTAGGATTCACTACTCCTGAAACAAATAACATAACACAATTATCAAAAGCACTTACTAGGGTGTCATGATGTCGAATATTTTCTTATGCCCTACAACCCCAAGTAAGTCATGAATATTGTACTTTAATTTGATGTTTTATGTTTCTAACTAGATGATACTTTTGTTTTTAATGTTTTAGCTTTGATTAAGTCTTGATAGGGATTGAGCCAAGGAAAATGATAGTTTATTATCTTAATACTATACATCACAAACCATAGTTTATTATCTTAATACTATACATCACAAACCATGTAATGACTTGAAGGATATCGTAAGCATGTAAGCTTTTCCTATTATTTTTCATAGTAATATTTTTTTTAAATATTACATTCATCTCAAATACAATCTTTTTATTATTTGTATATATTAAAAAAATATAACATTTACCTATTTTAAAAAAATACTCATTGAACTTCTTTACATAGGGCTCTTAGAATCTTTGGAAAGAAAACATCTAATAGGGAATCATCTTGACAATTAGTGCAAGTGACATTCAAAATTTTGCTTTACATATTCAAGTTATAGATCTACATCATTTATATATAAGAGTACTAATGTTATTTATTTTATAATTGATCAATTAGTGTCCAGGACAAGAAGAGGGGTTTGAATGTGACTACTTTGTTATGAGGTTCATTAAAGAGATAATTGTTGATTCTACAATTATTACAACAAAAGGTTTTATTCATTTAATGAATTCTACATAGTTTCATGCTTCCAATTATTGTAAATATTAATGTTATTTACTTATTTGATTTCATTTTGACAATAATAATAAAAAAAATTCTCAAGTAAATTCGACAAAATTAGAGGAGGATGGACTACTTTTGTGTTACAACTAATCATCAATCATCAATCATGTTGATGCATCATGATCATGCATGATAAGTCCCTTAGCCACTACATGAATTTTTCTTAGGCATTTCTTATTCTTTGCACAATGTTTCTATATCAAAATAGGAAAAAACAAGACTTAGATTTGTTCCTTTATGATAACATCAATTAATCTTTATTTTCAGTAAAAACTTTAAAACTCATTAAACTATGAAATATAGGTATACGCTCTTAGGAGGATGGTATGTAGAATAAAAAGAAAGGAGAATGAAGAAATAAGATTTTGGGCTTTTAGATGTGACTCTTATGTTATACATTGTAGGACATAAACGCTACTTTAATTGAAAGTAAAAATTTTGGGTTTTTGGATACGAGTTTTGTGTCACTTTATAGTTAGTCAGTTTTATGCATAAAAAATGCAAGTATACATGAATCTTGGGATGTTTAACATTTATAAATCATGTTTAATGTGAATTCACTCTTTTCTTTTAGTTTTGGTAAGTTTAATGTGTTGGATGCACTATTTTTTATATGAACATTTGGTGTATAAATATTATTAGACAATACAATGTATTACAGGTTAATCTATAAGTATTAAAAAAAATATAACTTAAATGTAATATGATTATTATATTTATGGATAAAATATACACAGGTTAATCTTACATATTAATCCATAAGCATTACAAAAATATATAGGTTAACAATAGCAACCATATCTTTTATGATTATTTGCAATGATATGATACCATGACTAAAAAATGATGTATTTAATGTGACATCATATATATATATATATTGTACAACTCAATAGTAAAATAAGTATCACTAGAAATATATGGTGTCACTTCTAAATACTTTACCACTAATATTCTTATGGTATCACTTCCAAATGCATCACAATTTATCTACTTTGTTGTTACTTTGAAATACGTTAATAATTGGTACTCTTTATGGATAAAGTGATGTTATGTTGTAGTAATACTGTATATTTATGGTGACTCATTTTAAAAGTCGCCATATATTTTTTTCTTTGTAGTGTTTTTCCACCTTATACTGTATATTTATGGTGACTCATTTTAAAAGTCACCATACATTTTTTTTCTTTGTAGTGTTTTTCCACCTCATCTTATCAAACCAAGCGAAAGTTGATTTAGATAAAAATACAAAATTCCTAGTCGTTTTCCCTAATAATGCATCCTAGTGGCATCTTCCTTGCTATTTCACTTTTTCACTAAAGACAAAATACCTAACTTTTTGTGATTGGATGTTGCCTTTTAAATCATTAAAAACATTTGTTCCTTAATTTTAGGAGGGATATTATAGCTAAAAGCACTCCCTTACTATTCTTTTACGCTATTTTTTTCCCTCCCCTCCCAGTAATCATTACTAATTTTTCATTATTTATATTTTTTTTTAATCAAAACATGATTTTTGTAAATTAAGGTTGTAGGTTTTTGTTTCCCAAATCAAAAGTATGAAGAGGAAAAATCAATTATAGATATAATCTCATAGGGAGTTCGGGCTTTGATAATTCAAGTTTCCATATTAAACAAATGAACTATTGTTGAAACTTAAAAGAAGCTAGCTAACTTAAAATAAAACTTGAAAACTAATTGAATGATCTACACAATAAACAAAAGCAAACTAAGTATCCTAAATAATTATGCTTCTAAATTTAGATCTTAACTGAAATAAGATCTTAATTTTCTAAAAATATTCACATTCTTTCACATTTGATTTTCAAAGAGTGAAAACCCTAACTCATATCAAAATCCACCTGAATCAATTACCATTAAATCAAACCTTCTAGATATGTATTCAATGAGCCTAATAAGGATAAATATCCTTATCCTAGAAGACTTTGGAGAGATTTTTTTTTCATAAATAAATAATCAAATCAGTCATCATTGATTTAAACCTCAAGGTAAATATTCAATGAGCCCAATAACTTCAAATATGCCTTATCATATTATATTTGTACAAAACTTTTAATCTTTGAAAATGTTTGAGAAATCTAAATCTTATAATCAGGAAAAATAATACAACCTAATAATTCAATCATCATTAATATCCTCTCTTAAGATGCAATATTTTCTCTACACAAAGAGAAATTCAACCACGAATCATGGTGGAAGAAATCTCCTCATAGGTCATAATTGCTTGAGAAGAACGTAAATGTAAAAAAAATATTGAAAATTTCATTAAAACAATATATATAATACAAAATGTAGCTATAGAGAGGAAACAAAAGTTTATTTGAAAACTTGAAATATTTTTTAATTTATTTTTTATATTTTTAAAATAATTTTTATATGTATTATTTTATTTTTAATTATTTTTTTTTATAATTTTATAATTATATTTTAAAATAACTCCAAAATAATTAGAAGATGTGCTTTAAAATACAATTTTAAATATAAGTAAAATGTTGACAGCTGGCTAGGTGCTTTAATAACATATGTCCTCATGTGCTCCATCTTCCCCCCGTTCACAACATGAGAAGCCAGATGATTGAGATAGGTCAAAGTGCTTGTAAAGTTGGAGATTTTTTTAGTATTATTATTATTATTATTATTATTATTATTATTTTCTTTACTTCTATTCATGATGTGATCAACTCATAAACATCTTGACGTTGAAACCATGACACCATTTTAAACTTTTTATTATAATATCAACAAAAGGTACCGGCCATTGAAAGTGCGATAGAGGGAAAGGATAAGGTTGATGAGTCAGCTCATGATATTAATCTTTTTAACTTACATAAGATCATCTCCTTCAAGTGTGGAACTGCCACATTTTATCCCTGAATTCTGAAAGGGACTATGCATGGTTCAAAGTCCCTCCCAATTAACTATTCTTCTTCTAATATTTTTTCTCCTCCTGTCTCATTAATTTTTAATCATTTTTTTTATTATTTATCTTTATTTTTCTCGCTTATAAAAGGACAAAAAGAGGCTATCATATTCCCCATTTACTAACCTTTCGGGGATTGCAAAATCCAACTAAATCAAACCAAGCTTGATTGAAGTTGATTTGATTTAGTTTGAATGATTGGTCAGATGTTAGTTAATTTAGACTTTTATCATTTAGGAGATAAGAAAACTACAAATATAATAGATAAAATCAATTTTTAAAATTCCCAAATCAAATTATGGGATCGTATAATCAATCTTGATTGATTTACATTTTTTTTTTTCTTTTTAACTTCTGATTTACTTACCCCTTTAATCATTGGTATTTTAATATGGTTAGAAAAATATTTTCTACAATATTACACCCAATAGACGAAAGTGATATCTAGAATGGATATCTATAAAATGTGATTCTAAAAATCACTATTTTAATAATGTGTTTGAAAGTGATTTTTTAAAATATTTATAATATTTTTAACATTTAAATAATAAAAATTTTTAAGTATTAAAAATATTAAAAACACTTTCTAAAATTATTACTAAACAAATTTTAAGTCTTTTAAAAATGATTTTTAAACTTTGTACAACATCTTATTTTTGCAAAGAAAGATTATAATCTTTTCAAAATCATATTTATCTGGGCATTCTTAATCTACATGTCTAAAAGTCATTTTCAGTTATTAAATTAAATTTATAAATTGAAATAAATTTTTAAAAATCTTGAACTTCAGATAATACAGATATTTTGCAGCCAAATTCAACACAACCTTGCTAGAGCTACAGTTCTTACATGTCTTCCCTTCCCATTATGTATAGCTCCATGCTCTCTCAATATGCAATATTTTCTCTACATAAAGAGAAATTCAATCTCCCCTGTGTTTATGAGAATGACGAAGCAAAATGGATATTTTGTTTTTAATTTTATTTCCTTTTGAATAAGATTGAATTTAATAATTTTAATTCTTATGTTTGAATGCATGTGTTGAAATAATAATTTGTTTCTATTTTAATATTAAATAAAAATGGGAATGAAAATAAAATAAAATTGACAATAATACTCATACATATCAATTAAAATAATTTTTATTTAAAAAAAAAAACTCACATTATACATAGTTTAAAATAATTTTTATTTATTTATTTTCAGTTAAAAACAAATCCTTGAGAGTTTTTTTTTATTTTTTTGCTCAATAAAAAAAGCCTATTTGGATATAGGATTTAAAAGCAAAATTATTTTTTAAAAAATTATACCACTATTTGATTGTTGTTCTTAAAAACAATTTTTAAAACCAAAGTAAAATAGAAAACTATTGTTTTTATTTTTATTTTTTTATTAGACAAAATGAATTTAAAATCAAGTGAGATTTTGTATTGAATTTATTAATAAATTTAATAATTTTTAAAAATAATTTAAAATTCAAATATATATATATATATATATATATATAATTATTATATAAATAATAGACATAATTAATTGTAGAACCCTGCTAAGGTGAGGGCCCGAGGGAGAATTGAGAGGGGTTTTCCTTCATTTTTTTATTGCATTTTTTGGAGAGTGGGGGGGCACCTTCTCTAGGCATAGGACGTGCACCTGCAGGTCGGTAGTTGAGCAAGCCATGCTGCTGATGTGATGAACAGGGTGAGGAGGAAGAAGATAGAAACTAGCTGAGAGGGAAAAGGATAGAAAAAGAAAAAAATGAGCTACAGGGGAGGAAAAACGCAGCAATCTCCTTGCTCATTTCAGCTAGAGGGGAGCCTTTCAAGTGTGTTTTCTGAACCACATACTTCTTTGCAGTTGTTTTCTTTGATATTGTTGTGGATGTGTTATCAATAATATGTGTCTTGTTCTTCATATGAAATTTATTTAAGCGTGATCCGATTCCTTTTTATCTCTCCATTGGATGCCTGAGGCATATCTTTGGATCCTGTTTCAACTTGGTTTTCCCACCTGTACGTGAACCTTTTGACTTCAATATAAGATAAGGCTCATGTAATTGTTTTTTTAAGTTCATTTGGATACTCTGTTTTTGTGTTTGCTCCTTTGCTATTGATACTCTGTTTTTTTTTTATGGTCGCACATACCCATTATGTCCAACACCACTCACGTCTCACATCTTTCATTCCTACCACTATCCATTCCATGTATTCCCTACCCGTTTATTGCTAATTTTCCCATGCACATGAAGCCCCACGTGCGCATGCCAGCCTTACTCATTCAAATACCCATTAAGCTCACTGTTCATGTTCTCATTCCACCTTAACACCACACCCATATCTGTCTACACCATTCTTACCCATATATATGTCCCCTAAACCCACCATCTTTAACCTGTTCATTACACTAGTGCGATACCCGGCATTGCACCCCTACTTACATCTTCATCTCATTGCCAATGTTGGTTCCGATGGAGGCGGCGCTCTCGTCTCTACTGCCGCTCCAGTTGTTGGTGGTGCTTCCACTACTGCTGCCGCCCCTATAGTTGAGGAGAAGAAGGATAGATGGGCAATAGGCCTAGTAGGTCCCGCCTCAGGATGGCGCCCAGTATGACCCTACAGTGCCACCACCCCCTCCACCCAGTCAGTCAGCCCCACAGGCCATGCCGTTCACTCTGCATAGTCAGACCGAGGTTGCCCCGCCTCCCGTTACCGTGCCTACCCCGACCTTAGAGGACCCGCATGCTGGCATGGATAGGCTTGAGCAGGGGTTGAGGCAGTTGAGGACTTCCGACAAAGCCATTACTTGGGAGGATTTTGATGGAGTCCCAATGGCTAGTTTATTGGCCAAGTTCAGGATGCCAGAGATCGAGCGATACACGAGGATTGGGTGCCCCCGCATCCATTTGAGGCTTTACAGTACGATCATGAGGGCTCATGGATTGGACGGGGCTCAGATGATTATGTTTTTCCCCATGTCTTTGGGTGGCGCTGCACAACGTTGGTTTGCTTCTTTGGATGTATCACATCGTCGGACTTGGGATGATCTGGCCCAAGAGTTCTTAGATAGTATGCATTTAATATTGTCGTTGACGTATCGAGGAGAGAGCTCGAGGCTCTGAGACAGAGGACAGATGAGTCAGTTTCATCATTCATCTCCCGCTGGCATGGGAAGATTGTCGAGATCATTGACAAGCCTCTGGAGAGAGATCGGGTACAGATGGTCTTGAGGAGTTTACAGCCTAGGGTCGCTAGGCACGTGGTCGGGGTACCGTTCGCAGATTTTGGCTCATTGGTTTTGGCTTTATACGATGTCGAGGACAGCATCTCGAGAGGATTATGAACAGATTCTTCTCCTAGTGATATTAAGGGAAGAAGCCCTTTGTAGGATAGAGGTCAGTGGATGTGAGCGCCATTGGTTCTTCCAGTCAGAGGCCTCTCAGGCGCCATCAGCCGATCCCACAGCTTTCCAAGCCTTATTCTTCTTATACATCTCCTCAGTACAGGCCACAGGCACCTCGTCCGGATTATGATCAGACATACACGTCGCAGACTTTAGCTTTGCCTTATTATGCCTCCCAGGACATTGAGAGACCCTCGGTTTCCTACACGGCCATAAGACAACCATGCTATACTGCTCAGTTCACTGCGAGACCCGCAACGCCTTATCCCTGACCCAGAGCTCAGCAGACTTCTGCTCCATTTGCTTTGAGAACACATAGGCAGTTCTCGCAGTTAGGCATGCCGTTGAGCCAGGCTCTTCGGAAGCTTACAGAGGTAGAGTTGTTGACTGCTCTCGCTCCTAGACCGCCACCTCAGCCGATCCCACCTTAGCTCAAGATGGATTTGCACTGTGCATACCATCAAGGGCCTGGACACGAGACCGATCGATGCACCGCTTTGAGGCATGCTGTCAGGATTTGATCGACCAAGGTTTGGTACACTTGGGTCAGCCAAGTGTGACCACGAACCCGTTACCTGCCCACACTACACATGTAGTCCCTCCACCAGTTGATGGCATTCATTTCTTAGACTTTGATGAGATCGATGACCACATCCACATGCTGAGTGATGACGATTCAGAACCAGAGCCCATCATGCCAGATGTGATTTATGAGATGAGTGGGGTGACTCTAGGTCCTCGGATGCCTGCTCCATTCCGATTAGTTCCCGAGCCAACGTCAGTTCAAGTTGCCGCCATTAAGCCATTGATTCTGCCACATTATAGCGTCCGGATGCCTTTCATCTTGATCCCAGATGTTGAAGAGGTTCAGGCTCCATGTGTTGATGATCCTCAGACTCTAGATGTTCGGTATATTCTTCAAGGAGGAAGAGTGCAGCCACCTCCCGCGGCAGCTAGGCCAGTTGAGGGTACATTTGCTCCCAATGAGGTCAGAGCAGAGAACGATGAGATCTTGAGACAGCTACAGAGCACTCAGGCTCATATTTCCATCTAGAGTTGATTACTACCAAAAAGTGCTATTTTGTAGACCTAATTATAATGGTTTTAAGCACCTTTGAGTAGTAATCATATTCATTTAACCCAATTAATTCATTAAGGTCCTTAGTAATTGGTTTTAACTATTTTGTGGCAAGTTTACATGTTTTTATCAGCTTATGAATCAATTCAAGCATGCCAAATGATGGAGGAGCTACTTGGACAAGTTAAAGCAAGGATTTTGGAAGTTTACAGGCTTGAATTTCAAGTGGAAACACGAGCACAAACAAAGGGATAGCCATTTCGCAAGGCAAGGCAAAGTACCTTGCCAAAATGCAATTTTCGCAAGGTGAAAATGCACCTTGCCAAATTTGGCAAGGTGAATTTACTCATGATGCGAAAATATGGCACTTCGCATCATGAGTAATTCACCTTGCCAAAATTTCGCAAGTAACCTTTTACCTTGCCAAATTTCCTCTGTTTCTCCACGCACGCACCACCAACTTCCCAGATATTTTCTCGTGTAAATTCCTTTTGTAACCTTGTATTCAGCCGACATAAGGCTTTATCTTGTAATTTTGCTATATATAGAGGTGCACAACGCCTCCAAAAGATATTGGGGGGGGGGAGGGGATCGATCCTCTGTACATTAACTTAGAAATATATAAAGCTCTGTTTTTCTCTCTTCTCCTGTTCTTCCCCATTTCTATTTTCTTAGTAGCCAAACAGCCTCTAAGGGCTTTTCCTTAGAGGATGATTGGCTAAAACTTTTAGTTTCTCAAAGTATGGATGTTATGTGATGGCTTGGATGCAATCCCATGGAAATTTCTCGCACTTGGAAGGTAAGGTAGTCGTTTTTCATTAATGGTTCATTAATGCAAAGTTTGGTTTTTATTTCCTTTGGACAACTTCCAACGGCCAATACTTGATAATCTTTTGGATTTCTATCCATTAGTTATCTTCTACGAGCTATTGGAAGGTGAGGTTTTCAATTCCAAGTTTTGCATTAATCCGTTAGAACCAATTTTAATGGCCATTGAAAGGTGAGTTTATCACCTGGAATGACTTTGAGTTGCCAATATTTGGTAAGCTTTTGGCTTTAGACCATTAGTTATCTCTTACGAGCCATTCAAAGGAAGTCTAAGGTGAATAACCATTGATGAAATTCACTACCATCTGTTTTGCCATTTTAAAGGATTAAAACTTGATTTGCTAAATCCATATCGGTTCGGGAAGCAAGCATCACCATAGTTGCAACCCCAACGCAAGGAGCCTATCTTGAGATTTCCAATTTGCATAAGAGCCAGAGCATAGCTATCCTATCTTTGAGAAACTTGTTTTTACACCCTTTCATTTTAGTCTTTAATGTTAGCTTAGATTAGTTTAAATTTTTTTAAAACATTTACATCTTCTTTTAAAGCTAACATCCATAAGAAAATCACCTATTTTCCTAATTTGAATATCACTAGTGTTTGCGAAAACCCTTCCCAGTGAACGATCCTAGAACCACTATGCTATAGTAGCTTGACTACTTTAGTAATAGTATTTAAGGTATAATTTTTGTTGATACGCCTTTAAAGCTAAGCTACCATGAGTCACATCAAATTCGCATACCTATCCATGAGGGATCAGATTGAATTAGGGAAAAGGCAAGTTCAACAAAGCCAATGGGGTAGTAAGTATGCTTTGAATGAAGACATGAGCATGAAGGCAAAGCTAGCATCTATGACTAGAAGGATAGAAGAGTTTGAATTGAGGAACGTGCATACTGAAGCACAACCACAAGCCATGCCAACTTCATTTGAGTATATAAACCATCCCAACCTTACAAGCCAACCTCAACATCAACCGAAGGACAAATTCGCATACCTATCCATGAGGGATCAGATTGAATTAGGGAAAAGGCAAGTTCAAAAAAGCCAATGGGGTAGTAAGTATGCTTTGAATGGAGATGATTCATATGAGCATACGGTAGGGGAGTGCCCTACCATTCCAACTGTGAGAGACATGTACGGTTACCAAAGCTCCTACACCTCAAGTTGGAATAACCATCCCAACCTTACAACCCAATCTCAACCTCAACCATCAATGAGTACATCTTCATTGGAGCAAGCCATTTTGAAGATAAGCAAAGTCATGGAGGACTTTGTAGGTGAGCAACAAAAGATCAACTCTCATCTTAATGAAAAGATTGATAATTTGGAGAGTTCAATAAATGTAAGAATGGAGGGGGTTTGTAATGATCTATCACTAAGGATAGAAAAAGTTCAAGACTCCATTGAGAAGCTCACCAATCTCGACATAGCAAGGGGGAAAAGGAAGCTTCCTCCTCAACCCCACCATAACCTTCAAGGAACCAATGCAAAAAAGATCAAGGAAAGTGTTGAAGATCGACACTTTGGTGGGGGATTGCTATGACAACTCTATGGACCAACCTTCCATTGAAAATCATAAGGTTCAAGATGATAAAGGGTTACCTGAACCCTTTAAAGCATCCACTTCTCTAGGGAAGAGAAGAGAAACGAATTCCCTTGGACCAAATGGGAAGCATGCCAATTTTGTTTGGGATCCAGGGGGAATTCAGCATGAAGTGGGTGTGTGAGTGAGGATGAGCTAAATAGTTCATCTTCTTTTTGGGGTACATGATATCATCTTCATTTAAATTCTATGCTTTCTTTAAATTTATGCATGCTTTAGTTTGAATTCTTAGCTTTAATTTAGTTTTTATATGTTTTTAAGATGAGTTTTGAAGTGTTCATGCAGGTACGAGGCTTGCAAAAATCGAAATGGAGGTGAAACAGAGGAAACAGGGGAGCCAAAATGCATAAGCAAAGCTCTCAGTGGAATTTCGCACCATGAACACACTCAGTGCGAATTTTTCGCACACTGACAGTGCATGGTGCGAAAAGGAATTTCTATACATTTTGGAAAGCCAAGCCTCCCGGGATGCTATCTTCGCACCTCAATTACCAGTGCGAAAACTTTCGCACCTTGTTTATCTTGGTGCGAAATGATTTTCAAGCTAATTTCTAAAAACAAAGCTCTCGGGAAGGCCTTTTTCTTGAATTCCATGTTTTTCCAAGTTTAAAAATTCATGAATGCATTTCCAAACCTTTTGTTTTCAAATCCAAACCCAATTTCTTCCAAAAACAAACACCATTCTAAGCCAAAAATACTATTGACCTTCTTCCACAACCTCCATAGCCGCACACCACCATTCTTAATTCTCCACCCTTCACCAATTTTCTAGTTTTGTCCCATTAGAAACCTTCCTTTCATCCATTCTAAGCCTTAGGAACCCAATTTTAGAAATCCCATCCATCCAAAACTTTTTAAAAATCAAATTTCAAAACCATTCCATGCATGGCCATCCACTTTGATTTTCATTTTCCATCATTTAATTTTGTTTTTCATCATTTAAAAACTACCCAAACACCTTAGGAATCTTGTTTAGAGCCTAACCATACCTTTTAAAAAAAAACCATTTTTGAATTTTTTCCCCTATTTTAGCCAAAAATCTCCAATTTTAACACCCCTACAAGCTACATTCAAATGCCATTGCAACTTATATGAGTATACCATCATGGCATGGACCCTTTGAGCCTTGTCCTCAGCTGCTCAAAGTGGGGCCCACTCATCATTTTTGTAAATATTTAGTATAAATTCCTCTCTCATTCAATTTTTGAATTTTGAAATAGGTGGTTCAACATTCTCAACTCCAAGTCCACATCACATGAGGTACCACTTCCTTCCTCCTTATTTTCGATTCAAACATTAAGGACAATGTTTATCTCGGTTGGGGGGAGAGATGAGGAAGTAAGTATTAGTTTAAATTTTTATCATACTTAGTTAAATTAGCTACTTTTTGTTTAAATTTTAAAATTTTTGCTTTAAACTCCATGGATATTAAGGATTAACTCTCAAAATTAAATGAGAGAAGTCGAGTTTCAACTTGATTACATGAGTCTTAGAGTTTGTATTATGCTCTTCTAAAAGTTGATGAATTTTTGAAACTCCCATTGCATGCAAACTTATCTCTTCCACCTTAAGCTATTCGCACACACATACATTAGATTCCGGTTATAAGATGTGAAACTATCTCACCCTCTAAGCTTGAGAAATCATAATTTGACACCTTTAACCTCTCTTTAATAGTGTTGGGACACCTCATAAAGACCAATGAGTCTTTGAAAAAATAGAAAAAGAAAAAGAAAAAGAAAAAGAAAAAAAAAATAGAATAAACTTCTTTGCTTGCCTTGAAACCTGAGCATGGTCCGAAGGGGTGTCGAAAGCTTTTAAAGCCTAGTGCCCTAAGCCTTTATTGGTTGGGAGTCACCGATCCTCTGCTTGTTACATGGGTGAATTGGTTAAGTTTAGTAAGTGAAAAGAATTGTGAATAAGAGGTGCGTTCCTAGCCTATCAAGAGATGGTTAATTTTGCTAAGCTTAAAGAAAGACTTAGGTTGGGGGGAGATGATAGTTATCCATACTATACTCGGAAGCTAATCACATTAACACTTAGCTTTTAGTGGAAGAATTTGATTTGGATCTTTTGAGAGTGGAAATTCTTTTGATGCTTAAACTTGCATAATATCCATTCTTTGTACTCTATGATCAAGTGAATGCTTTGACAACTCTTATTATAGGTTGAGTTTCACATCTTTATTGATCCATGGATGTCCATCATGCCACTCATATCATTTTTTGGAGTGATTTGCATGATCCTTTTTATGTATATTATTATAGTTTACTTAGTTTTTATCTCCTCCATTGCTAAGGGACTAGCAATGAGTCGGTTGAGGGGGTGACCAATTGAGGGTACATTTGCTCCCAATGAGGTCAGAGCAGAGAACGATGAGATCTTGAGACAGCTACAGAGCACTCAGGCTCATATTTCCATCTGGAGCCTGTTGGCATCCTCAAGCACTCACCATGATGCTCTGATTTGAGCTTTGAGCCAGATCAGGGTCGAGACTACCACCTCCCCCGAGGGATTGATTCATATGATGATGGCCGATCGAGCCACATGCATCGTATTCTTGGATGATGATTTGCCACCGGAGGGCTTGGACCACACGCGTCTTCTATACATATCTGTTGGTTGTCCAGGCCAACGAGTCCCATATTTCCTTCTGGACAATGGCTCGGCCCTGAACGTATGTCCTCTTGCCACTGCCATTGCCCTTGGATACACTCCTTCTGACTTTGGTCCCTCCACTCAGACCGTTCGCGCATATGATAGCACTCGGAGGGAGGTCATAGGTACACTAGAGATTGAGCTACTGATTGGTCCAACCACTTTTGTTGTCGTGTTTCAGGTTTTGAGGATTCCTACGTCTTTTAACCTACTTCTGGGCCGACCATGGATCCATAGAGCTAGGGCCATTCCTTCTTCCCTTCATCAGAAGGTAAAGTTTATTCATGATGGCCAGGTCATCGTGGTGCAGTCTGTAGAGGATTTGTTCATTTCAACCGAGCCCGTACTCGAGATTAGTCACACTGATGATGATTTTTTTCTGGCTGGATTCACCTTTGATGAGGTGCAGACTCTAGAGATGGAGGATTTCTGTCGAGACTTTGTAGCCATGTCCTTCGACCAGCACAACAGCACGGTAGTGCTCGATATTATGCGGAGCATGTCTTATCTTCCCAGTATGGGGTTAGGGCGGTGTCAGCATGGGCCTAGTGAGTTCATGGCCTTCCCGGACTGCGACGTACCATTCGGGCTTGGATTCATTCTCACTGAGGCCGACTATTGTTATATGGCGTGGCTGCGTAGGGAGAAGTTGAGGGCTTGCTTGACTCATACGCCCTTTTATTATCCTATTCGCCCATACACCCTGAGCTTAGCCGATTACTTCGTGAGGGCATCAGAGCCATATGCACCATCTGATGGGATCATCGGAGGACTCAGCACCACCTAGGAGGCCGAGCTTCAGCGCCTAGTCCAGTAGTTACAGTTGAGTGACAGAGCCCCTGGCCCTTCGACTTCTGCGTTGATCGCTCCTCCTTCCCCCGATCGCACGAGCCTTATGACACTTTACTTCCCGGATGAGATCAATGAGCACGGGACTTTTTCCGAGATCAGAGACATAGTGGACGGAGCCATGCCACGTGACGAGTATGTTGATGAGATGCTCGCGATGAGCTTAAGCCAGATCGAGGAGATAGCCCCGCCTGAGCTCGCTTCACCATTTGATCTCTTCGGGATGTCCGTTCTCGAGATCGTTGAGGAGATTCAGTTCGTTCCTATTCCGGAGATCATCGAGGATGTTATGGTTGATGATGATTTGTTTGATGGCCCTGTTGACCTAGTTGAGGGAGTGTCCGACCTTGTAGACCCACCTCTTTCCTTTGATGTTTTATCGGGATTTGTCTCCCTCATGACTATGTTTCTGACTTTTCATCTATGGATTTGAGCATCTTTGAGTATTTTCCTGTCTCTCATGTTATTGATTATCTGCACCATCTTCACCCACATCACAGATTTTTGACATTGATGATGAGATTACGCATCATGATTCAAACGATGACTCGTCTTCTGTTTTTTATTTAGATCCCGTTGATGAGAGAGTTCCACCTACTGTAGGGGACATGGAGATTGTTGATTTTGGCAAAGCAGATCAGCCTAGAGAGTTGAGGATTGGATCAGATTTATCTATTGATGAGAGAGATAGCCTTATCCAGTTGCTCAGAGCATACTTGGACGTTTTCGCATGGTCCTATGAGGACATGCCAGGCCTTGATCTATCTATCATCCAGCATCATTTGCCACTTTTGCCCCATGCCAGACCGGTTAAGCAGAAGTTGAGACGATTGCATCCTTGTTGGAGCTTGCAGGTCAAGGAGGAGATTCAAAAGCAGCTCAGTGTAGGATTCCTATCAGTGGTCGAGTACCCGGAGTGGCTGGCCAATGTCGTCCCTGTTCCCAAAAAGGACGGCAAGGTGAGAGTTTGTGTTGATTTTCGAGATCTCAACAAGGCCAGTCCTAAGGATGATTTTCCTCTTCCACACATCAACATGCTAGTTGACAGTATGACAGATCATTTGATGTTGTCCTTTATGGACAAATTTTTCGGGTACAGTCAGGTATTGATGGCTCTAGAGGATATGGAGAAGACGTCCTTCATTACCGAGTAGGGTACTTATTGCTATAGGATCATGTCATTCGGATTGAAGAACGCAGGAGCCACCTATCAGAGAGCAGCGACCACCTTCTTCCATGACGTGATACATCGGGATGTCGAGGTTTATGTAGACGACATGATAGTGAAATCTCGAGAGAGACCAGATCACCTAGCAGCTCTGGAGAGGTTCTTTGAGAGGCTCCGACAGTTCAAATTGAGACTGAATCCTAAGAAGTGCACTTTCGGAGTGACTTCTGGGAAACTCTTAGGGTATATGGTCAGTGAGAGAGGCATAGAGGTAGATCCAGACAAGATCAAAGCCATCCTTGACATGCCAGCACCGAGGACAAAGAGAGAGGTTAGAGGCTTCTTGGGTAGACTTCAGTATATCAGTAGATTCATCGCCAGATTGATAGACATCTGTGAGCCCATTTTCCGACTCTTGAGGAAGAGTCAACCTACTGTTTGGGATGATCAGTGTCAGTGCGCATTCGAGAGTACTTGTTGTCACCCCCAGTCTTGGCACCTCCTACACCAGGCCATCCTTTACTCCTATACCTATCCGTCTCAAACGTGGCTTTGGGATGCATGTTGGCTCAGCTCGATGATTCGGGCAAAGATCGAGCCATTTATTATCTGAGTAAGAGGATGCTAGATTACGAGACGAGATATGTTATGATTGAGCGCTATTGCTTGGCATTAGTTTGGGCCACTCGACGATTGAGACATTACATGACCGAGTATTCAGTGCATTTGATATCCTGTCTAGACCCTCTGACATATTTGTTTGACAGGCCCGCCCTGGTTGGTCGCCTCATGAGATGGTTGGTGCTTCTCACTGAGTTCGACATCCATTATGTCACTCAGAAGTCCATCAGAGGGAGCATTGTCGCAAATCACCTAGCATCCTTACCAGTTTCAGACGGTAGGGCCATTGATGATGACTTCCCGGACGAGGATGTCACTACTGTGACTAGTTTGTCAGGTTGGCACATGTACTTTGATGGTGCAGCTAACCATTCTGGATACGGGATAGGCGTCTTGTTGATATCCCTTCATGTTGATCACATTCCCAGATCTGTTCGTTTGGCATTCTCGGATCGACATCCTACCACGAACAACATTGTTGAGTATAAGGCTTGTATCTTGGGATTAGAGACAGCTCTCGAGCTCGGGATTAGACAGATGGAGGTGTTTGGTGATTCATGCCCAGTTGGTGTATCAGCTGATTTATGTCCAACTGGTGCTCCTTGGCTGAGGGAGTAATCAACAAAATTTATAACCTATTACACCATGAACTAGGGTAGCAAAGACAAAGCTACTATAGCATAGTGGCTCTAGGATCGTTCACTAGGAAGGGTTTTCAATTCATAAATGATACCAATTCAAAGCTGAATTGGTGCCTTTTCATTTCAAGGTTAGCTTCAAAAGAAAACATAAACTTTAATTGAAAAAGGTTTGGTTTAATCTAACGGCAAAGAAAGCATTCCTTGGAGGTTTAGGTTCACAAGGTAGGTTTCTCGTGCAAAAACAGAACTCAGGTCATTTGATTCATTTCCTCGCATTAGAGAATTAACATATAGTCAATTCTCTAACCGGTGTTGTACAGATGCTTCCCCTTAATGGGTTCAAACATTAAATCCCTCTCACTGATGCACCTTGCAATGGTTCGTGCCTCTCACCTAGCATTTGTCATTCAAGGTGATCCTTAACCTTGGATTACCCGTCAAAAGCTCGCAAGAGATAACTAATGGATGTCTCCGTGGAGTCTAAAAGCTTACCAAGTGTTGGCTATTCTAGAAAATCCTACCTTCAAACCACCTCCCAAAGGCTCGCAAGAGATAAACTAGTGCATCTCAACGGAAGGAGATCACTTGCCTTATCAAGTGTTGGCCCAGGTAATTTAAAGGCGTTTTAAGTTAACTAAAAAGATAGAAATCATTAACGAGTCACACTTTCTCTTCATTAATGGCTGAAACCACAAAGCTACTAATTCTTGCATTTGGAACCTTTCCCGGCAACCTTAACTCCAAGGAACTAAAAGTCTAGCCTCTCATTCTCTGAAGAAACTTCCTCAGAGCTTGTTTGGCTAGAAATAAAAAGAACGAGAAAACACAAATATATATGTATGAAAAACAGAGCAAGTGCTCTGTGTATATATTACTTATTCAAAGGGTTGTCTCCAAGAAGAAGCTCCTAGAGAGTTTTTTTCATCAAAAAGAGTACAAACTATATATATGGGTTTATTTACCCTTTGTTCTTACTTAAAGACTAAGGAATCCTATGATAGGTGGGTTACAAGGAGACTTTGGGAATTTAGACATCAAATATCTAAAGCAAAATATCCCAGAAGATCTCAAAATGTCGGTCGCAAATATCAGGAAGCTTCAGGAGAACACTGCAGCTGTGCAACATTCTGCCTTCAGCTTGGAGTGATTGGGGTAAGCGCCATGGAGGATTGGGACATGGCTGATCGAGGAAGTTGAAACGCCTCCTTTCCCATCCGGATATGTCTGAATTCCGGATGTAAGACATCGGATGAAATGGGCGGTGCAGCAGAATTTCGGATGTCATCCGGGGGTGGATGCGGCGCTAGATGTAAGTGGCAGTAGCGGGGGAAGTGGCGTCAGCCAGATTCCAGATGTGATACATCCGGATGGGAATGGCGGCAGCCGGATGGAATTCCTACCCGGATGGAAATGAGCTGGATGCAGTTGTCTAGCGAAGGCCATATCTTCCTCATTTCATATCCAATTCGTACACTGTTTGAAGCTTTGGATTCTTGACTTCCTGATCTTTGGAATGATATATAGTATGTAGAAAATAGACTTCGAAAAGTGCTCCAAAAGTGCGAAAGAAGACTGCAGCTGCTGTCCTCTGTTTTCTTCACTCTGTTTTTCCTCTCTCCGTTGTTCTTTCCTTGCATACTTTGAACGACTTTGGAAAAGGGCTATGGAGCTCCAAAGCTTGGTTCTTCATGAATTTGAGCTTCCAAACGCTTTGCCATGAACTATATACAGCTCTCCCTCATTCTTGGATTGCTTTGGTGTAGCTAAAAGCTATCAAAAACACCAAAACTTAACACAATTTGATTAGAAACGATTGCAAGGGTCTTTAACATGTCAATTGAGTTAAAAGGTAATAATTACTACTCAAGAGTGTTTAAAAGAGTTAATTACAAACTACAAAATAGCACTTTTTGAGTAGTAATCATTTGGTGACTCCAATCTGGTATTGAGACAAATTCAGGGCGAGTGGAAGACTAGAGATGTGAAGCTTTGGCCTTATCATGCATATTTGGAGCTACTGGTTGGGAGATTTGATGATTTGAGATATACTCATCTGCCTAGAGCGTAGAACCGGTTTGATGATGCCTTGGCTACTCTGGCTTCCATGATTGATATTCCTACTGACGCCACTATTCGTCCATTGTTGATTGAGTCGATATCTGCTCCTACGTACTATTGTTTGATTGACGATACGGAGATAGATAATGATCTGCCCTGGTACCATGACATATATCACTTTCTGAGACTTGGCATATATCCTGAGGTCGCCACAGCCAAGGATAAGAGAGCACTGAGACAGTTAGCCGCCCGATTCATGATTTGTGGTGAGACATTATATAGACGATCAGCTAACAAGATGCTATTACTGTGCTTGGACCGTGCCTCTGTCGATCGAGTGATGAGAGAGGTTCATGCGGGAGTCTGCGGACCACATATGGGAGGACATATGTTGGCCCGTAAGATCATGAGGACTGTCTATTTCTGGTTGACCATGGAGACGGATTGTTGCCAGTTTGTTCAGAGATGTCCCAAGTGCCAAATACATGGAGACCTCATTCACGTGCCACCTTTGGAGTTGCACGCACTAACTTCACCTTGGCCATTTTCAGTATGGGATATCGACATCATCGGGAAGATTTCGCTGAAATCTTCCAATGGTCATGAGTTCATCTTTGTCGCCATCGATTACTTCACCAAGTGGGTGGAGGCCGCTTCGTATGCGAGATTGACATCATTTGGAGTTGCTAGTTTCATCATATCACACATTATCTGTCGCTATGGAGTCCCTCATGAGTTGATTTTGGATATAGGGGTACATTTTAAGACAGAGGTTGACACCTTGGTGCAGCGATATAGCATTTGACATCATAGGTCGTCTGCGTACAGGCCACAGACGAACGGGGCAGTAGAGGCCACGAATAAGAATATCAAGAGGATATTACAGAGGATGGTCGAGACTTCTCGGGATTGGTCAAAGAAGCTCCCATTTGCATTGTGGGCTTATCGGACTTCTTTTCGCACCTCTACAGGAGCCACACCCTACTCATTGGTATATGGCATGGAGGCGGTGCTACCCGTTGAGATTGAAATGGGTTCATTGAGAGTAGCACTAGAGCAACAGATTCCCGAGGCAGATTGGGCTTAGGCTCGATTTGATCAGCTTAATCTCCTAGATGAGAGGAGATTGAGAGCAACAGACCATGTTCGTGCATATCAGAGGAAGATGGCCCACACTTTCAAAAAGCGGGTCAAGCCTAGACCATTACAAATAGGTGACTTGGTTCTGAAAGTCATTAGGGGATTGATCAAAGATCCTAGAGGGAAGTTCAGACCCAACTGGAGCGGACCTTATTTCATCAGGGAGTTGACCCTAAAGGGCGCTGCATGGTTGATGGATTTAGATGGAAACTGATTCTCAGAGCCGACCAATGTGGATCAACTAAAGAGGTACTATGTTTGAGACCATGGTCGTAGGATGGGTGGCCATCATTTCGGTTAGCCATTACCTTGTTATTCCCTTTTGATACATAGTCCGTTGCTAACCCATTGAGCCTCACATGCGTATGATAGTCTTTCTTTCTTATCGCCTTGCTCACATTTTCACACTGGGATAGTGGCCCTTTAATGTATGCATGCATTGTTTGGTAGTTTCATGAGCCTTGGACCTAGGGGCATGTTTTTCTCATTATCTTTTCCTATCACTACACCTCTACATTTTCATCTCATCTCGTTGGTTGTGTTCCTTGTCTCTTCTTCCTTATCCTATCTACTACTTGTTTGTTTCATATTTCTCTTCACCCTGAGTGGTGATCCCCCTCAGTTCATCACATGGAGGATAGTCACATCATTTCCACCATCTATCTCGCGGACACTGGTTTAGAGATCCTTAGTTTGATAAGGTCATCTCGTCAGAGAGAGTTTGTTTGTTACCTTAGCACTTGGGAGTGTGTCCATTTGTTATTGATATCATCTTTGGGGTTCATTTGTTCATGTTCAGGGTACGCGTATTTGTATATATGCAAAAAAAAATTAAAAAAAAATAAAAATAGAAAGATAGAAAAGAAAAAAAAAATAAAATAAAATAATAAGTGCATGTGTGTATGTGCATAGTGTTCTCGATCATTGAGTATGTATATTAATGTTTAGGGGTCATTTTTATCGAGTATGTTCGTTATTGGGAGTTCGTATGTGAGCTCTCTGAGATCCCATGTTATTTGTATTGCTTTGTCATCTATTTGTGAGAGAGATGAGTGACCTTCTCCTAAGGACTCCGAGTCATTGTCCTTTCCATCATTATATTCATTATTGATGTGACTTCACTTCATGTTTGATTTGAGTCGATCACCACATTTCTTCGTATATTCATTGTTTCTCTGTCATTTTTGTCATTGCTTGTGATTCATCTCATTCGCTTCACCCTCCTTGTTCTTTTCTTACACTCACCTATTCCAGATTTGACGTTTCCCTTTCATCGTTCCTGCATATCTCATTATTAGTTTGATTTGCCTCATTGTCTTATTATTGACATCATATTCGCATTAGGTATCCTCAGGTCCATAGCTCACGGGATTTACTATACATGTTGCATTTCATATATGAGGGAGGACATGAGTTTCTGATCATTGGGTATTTGAGCCTAGTTTTCCTTCATTTCTATTACCCTATCACCCTAGCCTACGTTACGTCCCGTGTCTTAAGACCACTCTGAGGCCATGGGATCAGATGTTGTCTTTGATAGCCTCTACTTGGACAGGTGTTTGAGATCTAGTTGATATTTAGATATCGTCATGCTTCTTCTTCTAGGAGTCACCTCTTTGATGTGTAGGTCTGATTCAGTTGTGTTCGGATTACCGGGATTGTACGTTTGACGATGATTGATTTAGTGTCACTTGATTTTTGACCTATTGTGCCTCTGGTGCCACACTAGGGCATATCCCATTTCATTTGGAGGTTTATGGATCCTCATGGACTTGCATGATCTTCATCACTTACTGGATTCTTACTGAGACGTGGACATGATCGTTACCTTATCATGATTCCTCAGTGGAACCTCCTGAGAGCCATCTAGCTAGGCCCGCACTTCTCGGCATTTAGATGCCATCATGCTTCTCCATCCGAGAGGTACATCTTGGATTTGTGGGCATGATTCAATTATGGATTCGGATGATTGGGATTACATGTTTGATGAGAGATGGTTTCATGTCACTTGTTTTTCTGACCTGTCACACATCCGATGCCATACTAGGGCATATTTCTATTTTGGATGAGATTTACGGATCTTCACGGAGGTCGCATGTTCGATAATAGATGATTTCATGTTGCCCGATCTCCGGCCTATCATACATTCGATGCCATACTGGGGCATATTACCGTTCTAGATGAGATTTACAAATCTTGGTGGAGTTGCATGCTTATCCTCATTCGTGAGACATACATCGAGACGATGATCTATTCGCTATCTTCATGATGATTCCTCAGTGGAGCCTCTCAGGAGTTGCCCAGTTAGGCTTGCACTTCTCAACACTTAGACGTCATCATGCTTTTCTTTTGGGGGACGCCCCTATGATCTATGGGTCTGATTTAGTTATAGACATGGATGACTTGGATCGCGCATTCGATGATGGATGATTTGAGCTCATTTGATTTTCCGACTTGTCACATTTTCGATGCCACACTGGGGTGTATCCCTCATTTCAGTTGAGATTTGTAGATTCCCCACTGATTTGCATGACCACCCTCGGTTTTGAGATACACATTGGGTTGATGATTTGATTTCATTATGTCCTGATACTCCGTGGAGCCTTTCTTGAGTCTTTCAGCCGAATTCACGTTTCCTGATATATTCGCGATTCGTGGACAGAGTTACCTCAAGCGCGAGGATTCCTGCGTCACCATTTTAGCAGAGTACATGTTAGATCCTTTGTACGTCCCCATAGAGTTACTCTTGAGTTATCAGGATAGATTGGATACATATGATGCCATACTGGGACATATTTCCCTCATTTAGCTGTGGAGGCGATCGTTCTCTCGCAGATCCTTTACAGTTTCCATCCCTCAACTGAGATATATTGTATTTGCCTTATTGATCACTATTCCTGTGATTTTCGTCGAGATGAGCTTTCAGTGGAGCACGATGTTCGGGTTTGGATCGCCCCATTGGCCAGGAATATTCAGTAAATTGTTATGTTGAGATCATGGTGTGTCTCTTGCCAGACTACCCTCTGAGACTATCTGATTATCCGTTCGGGATGACAATAGATTCTTCTGACAAAGCATTATGAGTTAGAAAAGTTCGGCTTATTGCGATACTCTGACAGACCTCGTGATTTTGTCGGGCGGGTCCTGAGACTATGTTCACCATTGACCTGATCATTCTGACTAGCTAGCAGAGCATCTTTCGGGACTCATGGAGTCTCTTTCGGACCCTCCCAGCGGATTGAGGGTTGTGGCGGCGTGCTACACTAGGGCGCATTTCCCCCTCATTGTTTCCTTGCAGTATAGAATTCAGAGCCACCATCGTTTCTCAGCTTTGACGTTTAGAGCCTTTGTTAGTTTTTCCATTCGGCGTTCAAAGCCGTAGTCCACCCTTATTCGGCATTCAGAGCCATCTCTCTAGTTTTGGTGTTCAGAGCCATTATCCCTTTCCCGCTTGGCATTCAGAGCCACCATGTCTTCTCCTTTACGATGTTCAGAGTCGTCTTTCTCAACGTGACATTCCTAGTTACCAATTTAGTTGGGCATGTAGAGCTTTTGTCTTAGATTGGCATTCATCAATGTTTCTTTCGTTTCGGCGTTTAGAGTCATGTTTCCATCTCTGCATGGCGTTCAGAGCCATTGCCTACCTTCGTTTTGACGTTCAGAGCCATTACTCACCTTCAATTCGGTGTTCAAAGCCATTGCATATCGTTCGTTTCGGCGTTCAGAGCCATGTTTTGCTTCGTTTGGCGTTCAGGGCCATTACTCAGCTTCGTTCGACGTTTAGAGTCACTACTTATCATTCAGTTTCGGCGTTCAAAGCCACCATCGTTTCCTAGTTTGACATTCAAAGTCGCAGTCCCATATTGACGTTCAGAGCCATCATCGCATTTTCGTTCGATGTTCAGAGCCTTCACTCATCAGTATCGGCGTTCGGAGCCATTATTACTCCTCAGTTTGACATTTAGAGTCGTATTTTCGTTCGGCCTTCAGAGCCATTACATCATTCATTCCAACGTTCAGAGCCATGTTTTGCTTCGTTTGGCGTTCAGAGCCATTACTCACCTTTCGTTCGGCGTTCAGAGTCACTTCTTATCATTCAATTTTGACGTTCAGAGCCACCATCATTTTCTAGTTTGACGTTTAGAGTCGCATTCCCGGTTTCGACGTTCAGAGCCATCATCACATCTTTGTTCGGCGTTCAGAGTCACTACTTATCATTTAGTTTCGGCGTTCAGAGCCACCATCGTTTCTTAGTTTGACGTTCAGAGTCGCATTCCCGGTTTCGACGTTCAGAGCCATCATTGCATTTTTGGTTTCGGCGTTCAGAGCCATCATCGCATCTTCGTTGGCATTCAGAGCCATCACTCACCAGTATCAGCATTCAGAGCCACTATTACTCCTCAGTTTGACGTTTAGAGTCGTATTTTCGTTCGGTGTTCAAAGCCATTATATCATTCATTCCGACGTTCGGAGCCATGTTTAGCTTCGTTTGGCGTTTAGAGCCATTACTCACTTTTCGTTCAGCGTTCAGAGTCACTACTTATCATTCAGTTTCGGCATTTAGAGCCACCATCGTTTCCTAGTTTGACGTTTAGAGTCGCATTCTCGGTTTCGGCGTTCAGAGCCATCATTGCATTTTCGGTTTCGGTGTTCAGAGCCATCATCGCATCTTCGTTCGGCGTTCAGAGCCCTCACTCATCAGTATCAGTGTTCAGAGCCATCATCACTTCTTAGAATGACGTTCAGAGCCGCTTTCCCGGTTTCGGTGTTCAGAGCCATCACTCATCAGTATCAGTGTTCAGAGCTATCCTCGTCGCATTTTCAGTTTCAACGTTCAGAGCCATCATCAACGCTTCTCAGTATCGGTGTTCAGAGCCATTGCCTACCTTCGTTTCGGCGTTCGGGGCCATGTTTTGCTTCTTTTGGCATTCAGAGCCATTGTCCACTTTTGATTCGGTGTTCAGAGCCACTGCATATCGTTCATTTCGATGTTCGGAGCCACACCTTCATTCTATGTTCAGGACCATTATATGTTTATTATTATTATTATTTAGTGTTTTGTGTTAAGGTTTTAGATCGACACTCAGAGTCCTCATGTCTATCTTTCGTTTGATTCATCACCACTTTCCTCCTTCCTGGCATTCAGAACCATTGGGCACACTCCTTTGGGCCTTTAGAGCCATTTCTTTTCTTTAATTTTGACGTTCAGAGCCACTATTATATTCGACATTTGCCGCCACTACCACATTTTTCTTTTAGTTTGGCGTTCAAAGCCGTTTTTCATACCCATTCATGCATTTTGAGTCATCATCTTTCTTAGTTTTGGCATTCAGAACCATTGTCCTGTTTGACGTTCAATGCCACCGTCCTTCTCTAGTTTGGCATTCAAAGCCATTGTACACATTCGTTCGAGAACCTTGAGTCACCATCTTTCCGTGTTTTGACATTCAGAGTCATTTCTCCTCGACTGTATCATTCAGGGTCACAGCCCCTAGCATTCATATTCATTGACATTATACGTCTTGCTTCCATGGCTTTGCATCTATCCTCGTTTTCCTCACCGCGTTACCCTGTGCTTATCACTTATTCATCATCGCTCGTCCAGATCCATGTTCTACTGCACATGATATAGTCCCTCGAGTTCACAACGCGTACTTCGGTCATGTCATTGAGCGCCCTACACTTGACACTTTCATGTAGTTCTCTTAGAGCAGTCTTCTCGAGACACGTTCTTTCTTGCACTCCAAGGTGGTTCAACCGTTACTCATCTATGGTATGGTACTCCGAGTCACTTTTGGAGACGTCTTAGAGAGAGTCTGAGTCCTTAGTGTGACTTCAGATTCATTTTGAGACATCTTTCTCTTTTAAGACTAAAGCCTTTATGTTCATCCATTGACATGAGTAAGTCCGTGTTTCACTTGTGTTCCTTTTGGGGGGTCTCCTTTGTTTTTCGATAGAGCTCATTTCATCCCACTCATTACTCACACTTACTTTTCACTCCAGTGTTCATATTCCTTACACTCATGAGCTCTACCGAAGAGGAGCATATTTGTAGACCCCTGTTAAGGTGAGGGCCTGGGGGAGAATTGAGAGGGGTTTTCCTTCATTTTTTGATTGCATTTTTTAGAAAGTGGAGGGGCCCCTTCTCTAGGCATAGGACGTGCACCTGCAGGTCGGTAGTTGAGCAAGCCATGCTGCTGATGTGATGAACAGGGTGAGGAGAAAGAAGATAGAAACCAGCTGAGGGGGAAGATGATAGAAAAAGAAAAAAAAGAGCTACAGGGGAGGAAAAATGCAGCAATCTCCTTGCTCATTTCAGCTGGAGGGGAGCCTTTTAAGTGTGTTTTCTGGACCACATACTTATTTGCAGTTGTTTTCTTTGATATTGTTGTGGTTGTGTTATCAATAATATATGCCTTATTCTTCATATGAAATTTATTTAAGAGTGATCCGATTCCTTTTTATCTCTCCATTGGATGCCTGAGACATATCTTTGGATCCTGTTTCAACCTGGTTTTCCCACCTGTACATGAACCTTCTGACTTCAATATAAGATGAGGCTCATGTAATTGTTTTCTTAAGTTCATTTGGATACTCTCTTTTTTTGTTTGCTCCTTTGCTATTGATACTCTGTTTTTTTTATGGTCGTGCATACCCATTGTGTCTAACACCACTCATGTCTCACATCTTTCATTCCTGCCACTATCCATTCCATGTATTCCTTACCCATTTATTGCTAATTTTCCCATGCACATGAAGCCCCACGTGCGCATGCCAGCCTTACTCATTCAAATACCCATTAAGCTCACTGTTCATGTTCTCATTCCACCTTAACACCACACCCATATCTGTCTACACCATTCCTACCCATATATATGTCCCCTAAACCCACCATCTTTAACCCGTTCATTACACTAGCGCGGTACCCGACATTGCACCCCTACTTACATCTTCATCTCATTGCCAACGTTGGTTCCGATGGAGGCGGCGCTCCCATCTCTACTGCCGCTCCAACTGCTGGTGGTGCTTCCACTGCTGCCGCCGTCCCTATAGTTGAGGAGAAGAAGGAGCACGTGGACGCGCTTGGAAGGGGACGTGCGTTGGCTGCCATTCTCTGGCAACTGTTCCGACATGGTGGCGTCGCCGCTGCTGTCGCGGGGAGGTGGCGAAGGTGCTAAAGCCAGGCGCAGGGGGGAACAAGCTGTGAGGAAGATGCAGTTTGGGCTTGGGCTTGAGTTGGGGCACTAGGCCCAATTTTGTGATGGAGATAGGTTTTGGGCTTACCTATGTTGGTTTTTGGTTTTGGGCTTGCTTATGATGGCTTTGGTTTTGAGTTTAAGTTGGAACCCAAGCCCAAGTTTGCTGATGGAAGGCCCCATTGCTCCTTATGTTAGTCACTCTCATGGCCCAAGTCCATGATGAGTGAGCCCATTTAGCTACTTCATGTCCTAACAAGTTTTAAATCTTTAATCTTAGTAAACTATTAACTTATTCATGCATTTTCATTTCACTTTTTTTTTTATCTTATTTTATCTTCACCAATTTAGTTAGCTCAAACTTAAAGGCAATTAAAAGACAAATTATTATTGTTAATTATATTTTTATCTCGAAATTTATTCTATTCAATTTCACTAGCTTAAACATTATGATTGTTAATTATTATTTCGTATGTATCTACTTATCGTCTTTTAAAATCTCATTCGTTAAAGCCTAATTCTAATTCTTCAAAAATCCAACATCCCAAATTTAATTTTCAATCTCGAAATTTATACTATTCAAATTCGTCCATTCAAATATTATGTTTTTCAATAATTATTATTATTATTTCGCATGTATCTATTTGTCATCTTTTAAAAATCTCATTCATCAAAGTTAAATTCTAATCCTTGAAAAATCCCATATCCTAATCTAATCTTTCAATAATCCGTTTAAATCTCATTTTCATCAATTAAGAATTATTATCATGTGTTATCTAGCTATCTAAAGTCTAAAGCTTTCAAAGAAATCATGTGTCTTAATTTAATTCTTCAATAATTAGTTCAAATCTCATTTTCATCAATTAGAGTTAGTCCCATATTTATTTACTAATTTAAAATCCAATCCTTCAGAAATCCGATGTCCTAACTTAATTTTCAAACCCCTAAAAATTCCACTATTCTTTTTATTTTGTTTAAATGTTATTTTTGTTAATTAGTATTATCATCCTATACGAGTTTACTAATTTAAAATCCAATCCTTCAAAAATCTGATGGCCTAACTTAATTTTCAAACCCCTAAAAATTACACTATTCTTTTTATTCGGTTTAAATGATTATTTTCGTTAATTAGTATTATCATCCTATATTAGTTTATTTATCCAAAATCCAATCCTTTAAAAATATCCAATGTCATAATTTAATTTTAATCCTAAAATTCTACTATTTGTCTAAATGTTATTTTCTTTAATTAAAATTAGTATCCCATATTCATTTAGTTTTTTAAAGTCTAATCCTTCAAAAATTCCATGTTTTAATTTAATTTCTCAATCCTAAAAATTCCACTATTCATCTATATCTTATTTTCATCAATTAGAATTATTATCCCCCCACTTATCTATTTATTTAAAGTCTAGTTCTTCAAAAATCCAACATCCTAATTTGATTTTCAATTTTAAAAATTCCACTATTCATTTTCTATTCGTTTAAAAGCTTTGCTCCCGTTAATTAGCAACATTATTCCATACTTACCTATTTATTCCCCTTAAATATCTCAACCATTAAAGTCTAATTCTTCAAATATTCTGATCTCTAAATTTAGCTATCTAAAATTTCAATTGTCTTATCTCCGAACTTAATTTTCACTTCTCAATATTCCAATTATCGTATTTATCCGGTTACTCACTTATTGTTATCACTATTATTATTATCATTTTATTCATTCGTTTCTAAAACGTTCGCCTTCAAATGATTTTCGAAATTTCCAATTTTCATAAATCAACTTTCATAATTTCTACTTCTCAAATAACTTACAACTTTGATCCCTTTCAAAATTCAACTCCCAAAGTCCCCAATTTTCGTGAACTCAATTTTTCTTAAAAATCCCGAACTTTTAAATAATCCCTTAAAATCCCAGTTTTCTTTCAAATTTAATTTCTAAAATTCTCATTCTTACATTTAATTCCTAAGAATCCAATTTTCAAATAATCTCCAAAACTCCAATTTTCAAATAATCGCTAAGATTCCGACTCTTGAATGAATTTCAAAAATCCAGTTTTCCTTCGAACAATTTTAATCCTTGCTTAGTGATGCATAGGATATGTTTCGTACTCTATTGTGCACTGACTCCATTTCTATGATAGCGCATTGTTCGTTTGTGGCCCAGGTACGCATCCATTCCTATTCTGGTCACTCTCTATTGCATGCTTCCATTCCCATATGCGCCTAATCGATTTGAGTATCCATTGATTTTCTTATTGATTACCATATCAGCTTCATTTTATTAGTAGAGACCCGACTTTAGGGACTTAGAGGGGTGCTACGGTCTTTACCGTACCTTCCCGATAAGCAACTTGACCCCCGAGCCCGATCCAGTTTTTCGTAGATCACCTTTTCCAAAATAAGGAGTCGCACTTAGGGTTTTCTTTTTTATTCTGTTACTCTTTAAAAATAAAACAAAAATAAGTGGCGACTCCAAGTCATTTCTTTGAATAAATAAAATTATTTTGAAATAAAAATCGAGCTCGTCATCAAGTGGGAAACGCATGAGCCGAAATGCGGGGTCCGCATTAATGTTTTAAATTAATTAATAAATCTTATAATTTTTAAGAATAATTTGAAATTCAAAAAATTAATTAATTAATTATAGATTAAATAAAATAATTAAGAATTTTATTTTCCTAATTGAGTAATAAATTTATGTATATAATGAAAATTTTGGTTCATTTATACTTTAAAAAAATTTAAAAAAATTTTTATATTCATTTAAAATATAATAGTATTAGTAGTTATTAATTTTAAATAATTATTCTTTATTTTTAATAAAAATAAATCAATTAATGTTAATATCAATATTTTTATAATATTTATAAAAAAATGTAATTTATAATTTTATTTATTATTATTTTTATTCATATTTTATTAAAAAGTATTCATTTTTAATTTATTTGTAATTAAAAAAATCGTTTTTGTTTTTAACAAAATGGAATTAAATTTAGTTTACACAATATAAACTGCATTTACAATTTGTGTTTTTTAAAAAATCAAAATAAAAAATTATTTTTAAAAATAACCTATCTAAAATAGTGTTTGTTATAAAATTATAAAGTGAAAAGACAAGAAAACAAAGAAAGAGAAATTCGAATGTAGGAAGAGAATATAATAATTTTCATTAGAGATATCTCCCTTTTATAGGGAGTCACAAAGAGATATACATCAGTATGGATGATCATCCACAAGTTCCCATAATCCGATAAATTCTCATATTTTATAACACTCCCCCTTGGATGATCATAAGAATATGCCTCATTAAAACCTTACTAGGAAAAACCCCATGGGAAAAAACCTTAGTGAAGGAAAAAGAGTACAATATTCTTTTGGATTACTATAATTGTCTCGTTAAAAATCTTGCCAGTAAAACCCAATGGGACAAAACCTAGGCGAAGGAAAAAAGAGTGCAGTATATCCATATTATCATTTTCCCCTCATGTAGACATGATTATGATTTCTTCAACATTTCAAATGGTAGAACTCTCAATCTTCATATCCCAAAGTCATACCTTAACTTTTTCAATGTGGTCGAAGGTAACGCCTTTGTGAATAGATCTGCTAGATTATTGCATGATCGAAAATTTTGAACATCGATCTCACATTTCTTTTGGAGCTCATGAGTATAGAACAATTTAGGAGAGATATGCTTAGTTTTGTCACCTTTTATGAATCATCCTTTAATTTGTGCCCTACAAGCAGCATTATCTTCATGTAACATGGTTACATTACTTATGATGGAAGTTAGTCCACATATTTCTTGTATATGTTGGATCAATGACCTTAGCCATACACATTCATAACTTGTTTCATGAATTGCAGGAATTTCTGAATGATTTGATGATGTGGCCACCATTGTTTGTTTGATAGATCTCCATGAGATAGCAGTACCATTGTAATTAAACACATACCATGTTTGTGACTTACCTTTATATGGATCTAAAAGATATTCTACATCTGTATATCCAAGCAATTGTTTGGACATATACAATTGGCAAGGCATATAAGTGCACCAATAGCACTAAGATATAGTACTTCAAGACCAAGTAATTCTTCATTTTTTTCGTAAGGACGAAATGGGTCATTTTTCACATCAAGTGATTGGACAACCATTGGAGAACTTAAATGATGCGCTTTATCCATATAAAAACGCTTCAAAACTTTCTAAATGTATGTTGATTGATGTACTAAAACTTCATTTGGAAAATGCTCGATCTATAGGCCGAGAAAAAAATTTATTTTTCCAAGATCTTTCATCTCAAATTTTCTTTTTCAAGTAATTTGTTGTTCTTGTGAGCTCTTCAGGAGTTCTAACAAGATTTAAGTCATCAACATACACTACAATAATTTCAAATCCAATTTCTGATTTCTTAATGAAGATGTATGGGTATATAAGGTTATTCACATACCTTTCTTTTAACAAGTATTCGCTAAGGCGATCGTACCACATGCGTCCAGATTGCTTTAATCCATACAAGGATCGTTGTAACTTGATTGAGTACATGCTACGAGGCTTTGTACAATTTGCTTCAGGCAATTTAAATCCTTTAGGGATTTTCATGTATATATCATTATCCATGGATCCATATAAATACATTGTAATAACATTCATGAGATGCATATCTAGTCCTTCTGGGACTGTCTAATTAAATTAAGAAATGAAATGTGATTGCGTCTATGACGGGAGAGAATGTTTCCTTATAGTCAATACCAGGTTTCTGCGAGAAACTTTATGCTACTAATTACACTTTATATCTTATGATTTCATTATTCCCATTGCGTTTTCGTACAAATACCCATTTGTACCCAACAGGCTTTACATCTTTAGGTGTTTTGACTACAAGTCCAAAAACTTCTCATTTTGTTGATAATTTTAACTTTGCTTGTATAACTTCTTTCCATTTTGGCCAATCATTTCTATGTCGGCATTTTTCCACATTTCGTGGTTCAAGATCTTCATCATTTCTTATGGAGGCCACTTGGAAAGTGAAAATGACATTATTTTGATCCCATTTTTCTCCCGTGTATACATAACTTATTGAGATCTCATAATTTTCAGGTACCTATGCTTCTTCAGAGGCTTTTCGTTTAATATGTGCTTCTTCAAGGGCTTCTGCTCAATATGTGCCTCTTTAGGGGCTTCTTGTTCAATATGTGCCTCTTCAGGAGCTTCTTATTCAATATGTGCCTTTTCAGGGGCTTTTTGTTCAATATGTGCCTCTTTAGGGGCTTTTACATTATTTGTGCCTCTTTTGGGGCTATAGATTTATCAATTTTAAACTAATTAGTCATTTTGATAGTCTCTTCTAGGGTGCCAAGTTTTTCTTAGGTTCTCCTCTTCCGGGGAGTTACATTCTTTGAGCCAACAAGTTTACCATGCTTCATTCGTATCTTAGATTCATTTGTTAACTATCCTTTGAGCCGAAAATTCTACCACGCTTCAGGCGTATCTTATATTCATTTGTTATTTGTCCTACAGGGACATCAATCCGTGTTGGAATATTTGTAGTCAGGATATATGACTTTGTCACTTTCTTTGTTTCAATGAATGCATCTTGTAATTGATTTGCAAGATTTTGTAAATGAATGATCCTTTGAACTTCTAGTTCACATTGATTTGTACGAGGATCAAGATGAGTCAAAGTCAATGCAATCCAAATAATTTCACGTTGTTCTTCTGGAATTGGCTCTTCTCATTAAAATGATAATCTGCACAACAAGTCATTCTACCTTTTAAGTGTATAGGTAGACTAGTCATTAAATAAAAACTTCTGGTTTTGTAATGTACATCCATATGACCTTTAACCTTAAGGGACCAAGTTAGTCTTACAAGATTCTTTTGGATCTATCATCGTATAAAATGTCATTCACATGGAATCAAATACTACTAGTGACATAGTATAAGCTCTTCTGAAGCCTTTAATTAGGTTTATATCACCTGATATAATATTAACATTGTTTGTCATCAATATTGTGCAATGAATGAGACAAGAGTTTCATCAAAGTAACAAGTCATAAAACATTGTCATAAAGACCTCGTCTTTATAGAGTTGAATAAATATTATGGTACCGAAAAAGTTAAAATCAATGGAAAAATATTAGTCATCGATGATAACTTAACTTAATAAGTTGTGTAAAAGCAATGAGAGCATATATAACACAATAAAACAAATATGAAAAGATAATTTAAAGTTATATATTTCTTAAATATCTCACACATTTGATTTTGTAAGTATGGAGCAATTTATACATGAAATAACTAAGAAGTATTTCAATAATCAAACTAATTGTACTGATGGATCAAGGTATGAGAGAGATCCATGTATCTTCAAGTATAAATAAAGAAAATAATTTAAATGATAAATAATAAAATGTGAAATAAACTATAAAATATGAACAATAAACAATGTGTTCAAAGATGATAACAAAATAAACCTATTTGCAAATAACTAAATAAAAACATAACGTTTAACCATAACATTTTCATCACCAATTAGATGGTCAATTTTCCCATTAAGATTCTCAAAGAAATCTGAAACATCTAAATGGGTTAGATCCACTTGGCCATCACTATCAATGAAGTTCATTTCAACTTCCTTTCCTTTTATTGATGTTTGGTAAAGGTCGACCAAATGTTTGGGTGTACGACAGGTACATGACCAATGCCCCTTCATACCACATCTATAACACTTATTGTCATGGTTCTTAGGAGGTTTATCTTGTAAACACTTCCCATTTTCTTATTTTACCTCAGTATTATTCCACTTCTGGTGGTGCAATGAGGTTTTCATTTTCTGAGAATTTGGTGAATTATTACTTTAAGAACCATGGTATCAGGGATTTCTTCCATAACCACGACCACGTTCTCATCATCGTCCACGAGTTTGGGATAATATTGCATTCACTTCAAGGAATGATTCAGATCTAGTTGGACAAGACTAGTGATTTCTCATCAAAAGCTCATTTTTTGTTAAACCTTCATGAAAATGATGATGAAGGAAAATCAGTGTTTTTGCACGATCCTGCAAGGATACTTGATTTCCTTCTTTGATCATAGCTCCAAGATTCATTAACAATTTTGTTTCGTATAATTTCTAGTTATACAAGAAAATTAGAAATTGTATGCATAGCTTCTGGCTATGAAACAATTGTAAATAAAAATTGTTTTCCGTTATTCCTATTGTGAAAAATAAGTGAGTACGAAATAAAAATAAAAAGCCAATATTTTTCATAACTTTGAGTTATGATTATTTTGTCAAAACAAGAAAATATGCAAATTTGTACATAACTTCAGGTTATGAACTATTTATGTATAACTTCTAGTTACACAATATAATTAAAAGAAATTAAAGAAATTGAAAGTTAATATTTTTCATAGCTTCAAGCCATGATTATTTTGTAAGAACAAGAAAATATTTAAATTTGTACATAACTTTAGGCTATGAACTGTTTTTTTTTTTATAAAAATTTGTATATGGTTTCAGGCTATGAACATTTATTTATTTATTTATTTTATAGCTTCTAGCCATAATATTGTTTGGTATAACTTCTAGTTATACCGTATAATTAAAAATAAATAATTAGGGATCATATACATAACTTCTAGTCATGTATTTGTAATTTTATCATTTTCCCCATAACTTTTGGTTATAGGAATTGCACATATTTTTCATAACTTCTGGTTATGAATTTACCCATAATTTATAATTTATCCCATAACTTCTGGTTATAGGGATTGTACATATTTATGTATTCAAATAAAATAAATGAAAATAGAGATCAAATGGTACGTAATAAAATAGAAAATCATGATATAAGTTTATCACATACCTTTTTGTGAGAAAGAAAAAAGAAGATCTTTCGATTTTTCTGAAGGGAATAACATCTTTCTATTTCTCTAAAGGGAATAACGTCTTTCTATTTCTCTGAATAGAAGAACGTCTTTCTATTTCTCTAAATAGAGAAAAATCTTTTTATTTCTTTTGTAGAGACTATTCGTGCTGATAACGTATTGTAAAATTATAAAGTGAAAAGAGAAGAAAACAAGAAAGAGAAATTCAAATGTAGGAAGAGAATAGAATAATTTTCATTAGAGATATCTCCCTTTTATAGGAAGTCACAAAGAGATATACATCAATATGGATGATCATCCACAAGTTCCCATAATCCGATAAATTCTCATATTTTATAATAGTGTTTAGTTTTTCAATTTTTGAAAAATAGTTTTAAAAATAATTTGCACTAAAGAATCAAAATACTTTTTAATTTGAATAAATTGAAATCTCACTTATAAGTAGGTTTTATTTTTATTCAAATCACTTTTTATTTCATTCTTATCATCATTTATTACTTTATTTTTAAACACCCCAAATATGTCTGCCCACGCTCTCATTCCTCATTTAGGGGTTGTTTGGAACACGAGAATAAGGAATGAAAATGAATATTTTGTTTCCATTCTTATTTTTTGGTGATTCCATTTTTAGTATTTGGATGAACCTAAGAATTAAATATTTGAATGATTATTTGTTTCCATTATAATGTTTAGTAATAATAGGAATGAGAATGTACAAGAAATAAATTAAAAATAATACCATTACACATAGTTTTAAATAAATTTTTATTTTCATTTAAAAACAATAAATTTTGAGAGTTTTTTTTTTGTTACTAAATAATAAGACTAAAAAAAATAGTATTGTTATAATATGAAGAGACATAAGGGCTTGATGAATGAAATTGAAGTGTAAAATATAAATTTTAGACTATTTTATATTTTCTTATAAGATGAATAAATCAAATTGGCACCTACTTGTGATGCATTAAAATCCCACTTATAAGTAGAATTTAATTTTTACGGTAATCATTTTTTATTCTATTCATACATTCATAAAATTTATCCAAACATAAGAATAAGGGAGGGAATAAATGAGATGTCTATTCTAACTCCTTATTTCCACGTACGAAACACCCCCTTAAAGTTATTCAAATATGTGAATAAAGGATAAAAAGAATGAAATAATTATTTTCACTCCTCATTTTCACATACCAAACACCTCCTAAAAGTAAATAAAATATTTTACTAAACAATTATATAAAAATTCCAAAATGTAGTTATAGAAAGGAAATAAAAGTTTATTTGAAAATTTGAATTTTTTTTTTACTTATTTCCTATATTTTAAAAATAGTGTTTATACATATTACTTTATTTTTAATTATATTTATATTTATATAATTATATTTTAAAATAATGAAAAGATATTCTTATAAAATATTTTATCTTTTTTGTTTTTAAGATAAAATAATATATTTTCTACTTTTTAATTATTAAATATAATTTTTTATTTTTTGTTGTGGAAAACAAAATACTAGTTAGACAACCCTCAAACCCATGGTTTTAAAAACCATATCAGACATGTCGGTCCAGCCGATCAATTAGACCGGAAACAGGTTGAACCAAATGAACCGGACGGTTCACTTCGAACCGAACGGTTCGATTAATTTTTTTTTTTTCATCATCAAAATGACGTCGTTTTGGAGGATATAAAATCTCCTTCCAAACCCTTCCTCTCCAAACCGCCCCCAACGCGCCGTGACAAGCTCCCATTGTCGAGCATTTCACTATGCAAAATCTCTTTCCACCGACCGTAACACCATTGCCTGAATCGTCTCTTCCCCGCTGCGTCGTTGCTAGCCGGCAAGCCACCCCTTGCCATTGTAAACCCCCCCTCCCCCCTACTGTAAGCCCCCATTTCAAAGTCCAGCCAGTAGCTACAACCTATAAATCAAGGTATGATATTTAATTATTTATTATTTAATGTTTTGAAATTTATTTTTTAGATTTAATAATTAATATTCAATTTTTGCCAATTATATTCAGTTTAGAGCCAGCCAACTATATATTATATGATATTGAGGCCAGTATTTATAATTGGTTTTATCTCAGTTTGGTTATTTACTTAATCTCTTATGGTATGTGGTATGGTATAGTCGGTTAATACCTTGATCCAACTGTAAGATGATTTGGACACCTGAGATCAAAACTTGCTTGGTATATTTAGTCATAAATCATGATTCCTCTTACTCAAGTCTACTTGACTGGTCCCATTTGAAATTTGTGTTTAAAAACAAATTTTATCTTATGAAATTTTAAACTCATGATGTAGGTAACCCTTGTTTGATAAACTATTTTGATATTTTTGAGATGAAGTAAAGAGAGTGTGAGATTTGATTGCGCATGTAGGCTATGGTGGCAAAATATGAATTTTCAATTTTCAAATGTTCACAAAGTCCCCACTCCCCCCGGTTGTGGTGGTAACAATATAAATTTTTGATAAATGTTTGGTTTGAAAGTAAATTTCTCATTTTTTTCAATTGTTGATGACTTTTATTTTCTAGATTAATATGTGATTTTTATAAATTGTTGATGATTTGATTATAAATCATTAAATTGTTGATGATTTTCATTCTCTAGATTAATGTGGGATTTTTGTTTCTAATTTGATAAAGAAATAAAAAATGGAATCAAACTTGACTTGATCATCCGGTCAAGATTCAACTACTAATTCACAAACAACAAGAAGTAAGACTAACCCTCCATGAGAGCATGTTTCTAAAGAAAGATATGTAAATGGAAGAAAAGCTCTTATTTGTTTACATTGTAAAAAGATTGCAAAATGTGGGGTATTCATAGAATGAAACAACATTTTCCTAGAGTGAAAGGAGATATTGGTCCATGTAAATCGATTCCTCCTAATGTCAAATTTCGAATGGAAAATTCTTTGCAAGAGTTTGTGAATTCCAAGAAAGCAACCCAAGAAGCATATGAATATAGAAATCCTTATGGTCCTAATGTGTCACAATTTGAAAGGGATATGGTAGAAAGTGAAGAAGAGGTTCAAGAAATGCAATGTCCTATGACAGCTAGTAATGGAAAAAGAAAAAAAAAATCAACACTGGATAAGTATTTTTATGCCAAGAAATACTCAAGGAGTTAAACCTTTCATGAAGAGTGTATTAGCTGGGAAAGAAGCTATTTGGAGAGCAGATATGGTAGTTGGGAGATTCTTTTATGATGCATGCACTTCTACTAATGTTGTGAATTCCTTCTACTTCAAGCCAATGTTGGATGCTATATCTGCAATTGGTCCTGGATGTAAGGGTCCAAATTACCATTAGCTGCGAGTTAAATCTTTTAAAGGATGCTAAGAAGGAAGTTCAGTTACTTGTGGACTCTCATCGTGCAATTTGGGCAAAAGTTGGGTGTACAATAATGGGTGACACTTAGACAGATAATAGACAAAGAACACTCATCAACTTCCTTGTGTATTGTCCTAAAGGAATATTGTTTGTGAAATCTGTTGATGCTTCAGACATTGTCAAGAATGCAGCTAATTTGTTTCTGTTATTTGATGAGGTGATTGAATGGATAGGTCCACTCAATGTCGTTCATATAGTGACTAATAATGCAACAAATTATGTGGCCGTGGGGAGATTGATTTCTTATAAACATAAACACATCAATTGGTCACCTTGTGTAGCTCACTGTCTTAATTTGGTCTTTAAGGATATTGGTAAGATGGACCTTATTGCTGAACTTGTAAGACATGCATTAACGGTGACAATTTTTGTGTATAATCAGGTTGCTTTGTTAAGTTGGTTGAGAAAAAAAAGACTGATGGAGGGAGATTCTCCGACCTGGTGCAACTCGCTTTGCTACTACATTCATTGCACTCAAGAGTCTTCATGATCATAAACATGACTTGCAAGCTTTGCTAACTAGTAAGTTCGTTGTGGACTTTAGATATTCAAAGGATAATAAAAGCAAAGTTGCAATTTTCATTATCTTGGATAATAGATTTTGGAATGATTGTTTGATTGTTGTGAATCTTATGTCTCCACTAATGCGCTTATTGCATATTGTTGATTGTGATGAGAGGTCTTTGATGGGATATGTGTATGAAGGCATGTATAAGGTTCGTTTGGGCATCAAGAAATTATTTAACTACAACAAAATACTATACAAGCCTTATACAGAGATCATAAAACAACGTTGGGATCAACAACTAAAGAAAAACATTCATTCAACAGTTTATTAGTTGAATCCATGTTTCTAATATGATTAGGAAAACTTTTATAATAAGTCAACTATTATTGGAGGTGTCATGGATGTTATTGATCAAAAAGTTCTGAAAGGCAAGTTTGATACAATGATGGAAATGAAGTTGTTTCGTGATCGATTAGGAAGTTTTAGAAGAGACCTTACTTATTCTTCACGTGAAGTACTTCAACCTGGCAAAAGATTATTTTCATTTATTAGTGTATTTGTTCTTTTTCATTAGTAACCTACTTACTATTTAATATTTTAAACTTGCTAATGTTTTTTTTCTTATTTTTAATGTGAAATGGTAACTAGATGAATGGTGGAGGCTACATGGATACAGTGCACCATATTTGCAAAAGTTGGTCATTCAAATATTAAGCCAAACTGCATCATCTTTTGGATGTGAGAGGAATTGGAGTGTCTTTGAACGTATACATACCAAAAGAAGGAATAGATTGGAACATCAAAGGCTTAATGATCTTGTATATCTTCCATTACAATTTGCGGCTAAAAAATGGGTATAAATGTTTTCTTAGTTGTTTTGAATTTAAATTCTTTTATTCACAATTATGAATAATTATACGTTTTTCTTTTTTAAGTTCTATAACAAGAAAAGAATCTATGATCCCATTGACTATGCATGCATTGATGAGACCGATTTTTGGATAGTTGATGAGAATCAGCTAATAGAGCTAGATGTTGAAGAATTGAAAAATCTTCTATATGAAGAAGGGTCAATTCCAATAAATGAAGTGGAAGGTTCAAGTTCTCACATTGGTTAGTATAATATTTAAACTTATAAAAGTTCAATAATTATATTTTTTTTTCTTCAAAAATGATTACTTGTTGATATATATTCAATATTTTTGTAGATGATGAGGATGGTGGTGGTGTGGCTATAGAAGGGTTTGATGTGGAGAACTTTGGTTTTCCATATGCTGATTTTCAATCTCTATATTCCAATTTCCAAAATAAATGAATACATGAATTTTATATTTATTAGTTATGCAAAAATCTTCATGAATATTCAAACATTGACATGTTATATTTTAAGTAACTATTTTGAGTGTTGTGGTTGACATTTGTATTATCTATTATGGACAATGTGTTAAGTTAACAACTCTTTGATAATTTGATTATTATAGGATAGCAATGGTTTGATTATTTGATAAATATTGGGTTTATTGACATTATGAATGTATAACATCGTATATTGTGTTATAGATATCATATATGATGATTAATGACTTCGACAGGTAAAAAATTTTGTGAAAAAACTCAATAAACAAAGTAGATGTTGTCAAAATTTAGATAGAATTTATTAATTTTTAATAATATATAAAATAATAAAATATATATTTATGATGTCACTAGTTCGACCGTAATTCGACCGTCGATCTGACTAGTGAACTGTGAACTGATAACTTTTCCGGTTTAATGATCAATCCGGTTCTTGTTCGATTTTAAGGGTATGAAAACAAAAGACTAGCCCAAAAGACACAAACAAATAACATAATGAATAAAAAGAAAAACTTATAGGCTAAGGCATGACAAACACTATCCTTGAAATAGATCCACCCTACTCGAAGACGAACTCGGTGTACTAGGGTACTAGTGATTTACCTCCAGGATTCAACAACCAGATCTCACCTTGGGTGCCCTCTGAAAGTAAGATGTGTACAACTCGGGTTTTGAATAAATTCCTCTAAAATGATGTATGAAAAAAAAAACTCTTTGAAAACTCTTTTAAAAATTCTTTGAACCTGCTTTTATAGGCCACTAACACAATCCCAATGAGAATCTACTTGTAATTAAGAGATGACACAAAGTGAAAGAGAAATTTACTTATACAAGGAATGAGACTCCACTAGCACAATTCCAATAGGACTCTTCCCAAAAATATAACACTAATAGAATAAAATATAATATAATAAAATAAAAAATAATTCTTAATAGGAAACTTCCCAAAAATATATAAGACTAATAGAATAGAATAAAATAAAATAAATTAAAAATAATTTTTAAAAATAAAAATAGAAATTATTTACCGTCTTCCTACATTTCTGAAAACATTACTCAAACCTCAAAGCCCGAAGACATGGGAACTCACCTCCACTACTGCGTGTGTGGTCCTCAGCAATAGATAAGATTTATATTGTTCCCTGCCTCCCCCACCTTTCCTTCTCCATCAATAATTATGTGTTGGAAAATTCTAGGGTACCTACCGAAATATTTTTTCAAGCCATTGGATGTCCAAGATTACATCTTGGCCATCCATTTTAAATTTGAAATAAAAATTCCACTTAACCAGTTAAGGGAAGAACCGGTTGTGGCCTTCTTTCTTCCTCCATTCTCAACAATTTTGGGTTTAAATAAAATAAATATGAGATAAAAATAGAATTGGAAAAAGAATAAAAATAAAAATGATATCAAATTTGAAAACATATTTATTAACAAAAAAAATCATCATATATCATAATTACATTATTTTATTTTTAACAAATTATTAAACATTTAAATTCAACATAAAAATAAATATGGTAATATTTTAATATGAAATGAGTATTTTCATTAAAATTCAATATTTTGATAATCATATGTAAAGCTTAGGTAATTAGATCGTCCTAATTTTTTTCCGTACTCTCCAAATTTTACATTTTCTAAATTTAAGGTTTTTAAAGTTAAATTACAATAAAATAAATTACTAATACTCTTTTGAGTTACTAATGATAGTATTTTCGAAAATAAATTTGCAATTTCAAATATTTTAAAACTAAAAATCAATATGAAAAATGTGATGAAAGTACCAAACATGTATTTATCACATTTTTTCGTACCGTTCTCATATTTTTCGTACCCTAAATTATTTATATTTTTAAAATTTCAGATTTTCTTTTTAACTTGAAATAACAATAACATAGTTTAATAATATTATTTTGAGTTATTATTGATAGAATTGTTAAAAAAAAAAAATTAGAATTAAAAAATTTTAAAATTGGAAATATTGTAAATTATCCTTAAAAAAGTAGAAAATTAAAACACTAAAAAATTAGAGAGGATATGAAAAATGTGAGAAAAGGTATGAAGATTATGAGAAATCTTCACATTCTTCATACCTTACCTCACATTCTCCGTACCCTAAAATTTAACAATTTTTCGATTTTTTTTATTTCTTTTTCCACTTAAAAATACAAATAATATTGTTTATTGATACTAATCAAGCTTAGAAATGATGAAAATTATTTTCAAGAAAATTTAAAAAATTAAAACACTAAGTAATTGTAGAAGGAACGAATAATGTGAAGAATGTGAGGGATCCTCATATTCTTAGCACCCTTCGTCACATTCTCTTTATCCTAAAAATTTTACAAATTTTCAAACTTTTCAAAATTTTTTTCCACATAGAAATACAATAATATTATTTATTGATACTAATTAAGTTAGAAATGATGGAAATTACTCTTAAAAGAAATTTTAAAAATTACTTTTAAAGAAATGATGGAAGTTCGTACCCCTTCTCACAAAGTTCGTACCATCTCTTAGAAAGTTTGTACCATTTCTTAGAAAGTTCGTACCATCTCTTACAAAGTTTGTACCATCTCTTAGAAACTTTGTACCATTTCTTAGAAAATTCGTATCTTCTCTTAGAAAGTTCGTACACTCTCTTAGAAGGTCATACCCTCTCTTAGAAGGTTCATACCCTCTCTTACCTTCTCTTAGAAAGTTCGTATCCTCTCTTACAAAGTTCATACCCTCTCTTAGAAAGTTCGTACCATCTCTTACAAAGTTCGTACCTTCTTTTAGAAAGTTCGTACCATGTCTTACAAAGTTCATACCCTCTCTTAGAAAGTTCGTACACTGTCTTACAAAGTTTGTACCATCTCTTAGAAAGTTCGTACACTCTCTTACAAAGTTTGTACTATCTCTTAAAAAGTTCCTACCATCTCTTATAAGGTTCGTACACTCTCTTAAAAAGTTTGTATCTTCTCTTAGAAAGTTCATACCCTCTCTTACCAAGTTCGTACCCTTTCTTAAAAAGTTCGTACCCTCTCTTACAAAGTTCGTAACCCATCTCACAATTTTCGTACCTCCTCTCAATATATAAAACTTCATCTTCAAATTTAGTCTATGAATACACAAAATAATAATATAAAAATATTGATGACAATTTCATAACAAATGACTAAATACTCTCAATTTGATTAATAATAACTCAAAAAAAAATTAAAAAATCTAGATGTTATAAATCATTACATATTTAAATGTCATTTAACATGATATTTCTACCTACATCCGTTATATGTAAATTGGAAAAAAAAAATAAAAATCAAATGTTACCTTTTAACACTTGTAAACACTTGACATCCTTCGTATAATGTCTTCTTCAAGACATATAAAACTTCATCTTCAAATTTAATTTATAAACAAAAAAAATTATATAAAAATATTAATAACAATTTGATAACAAATTTTTATAATAAACTCAAAAAAAATTATAAAATCGTTATTTAACATCATAGTTCTTCCTATAACAATTATATTTGAATAAAAAATAATCAAATATTACCTTTGACACTTGTAATCACTTGAAATCTTTCATCTTCTTCATATAATACAAATTTTAAATTTTCTCTCTCAAAAAGTTTTAAACTTGATCTTGAAATTTGATTTATCAAAATACATCTTACATATTTTATAATTTGGTAGTTGAAATTATTTAATTTTCATATTAAATTACTATCCTTTTTTTTATATATGAATAATAAGAGTATAAGAGTAGTTGGTAGAGTTTTTTTTAGATAGAATTAGGTAATGCATTAAATAAGAAAATAATATTTGATATTTAATAATAAATTATAAAAAAATTATAATATTTAAATATGTATGAAATGCATGTAATTATTTCTCATTAATAAGTCATCTTTATCGATTTGATAAGTTTTTATAAATTTTTTTAATAATATATACTTTTACACATGTTATTTTATTATTGGGTCAAATGTGGGTAGGTATCCAAATGAAGAACGGTACCAAAGAAGAACCCTTATGTGTTTCTTGCACGGAAAATGCTGACAGCTGATCAACTGCTTTAATCAACATTTGTCCCCATGTGTTCCATTTTCCCTCCGTTCACCATCCTGAGAGGCCAGATGATTGAACATTTGAACTAGTTGAACTGCTTGTCAAGTTAGAAGATTTTTATTATCACCGGTGGTCGAATATGTGTCACGCACGTGGGTGATGACGTGATGTTGCGTTTAAAATTTATTCTAATAGTCGTATAAACGGTTAAGCTTCTCTATCATAATTTAAGTGATAAAATTCATAAAATATCAATAATTTAATATTTTATTTTATTTTTATTTTTAAGTTTATTATATTGGATAAAAATTAAAATTCACATATAAATTTATTTTTATTTTTAAAAATGATTTATAATTTTTTTCCTATTATCAGTTCAAATAATTTTTTATTTATTTTAGAATTATGACGAACAAACCCTAAAAATATCATTTAATATTTTATAGAGTAATATTTTTTTTTTTATTGTTGAAAAATTATTAAATATAATTTTAAAAATTGAGGTAGGTGTAGCGGTTGTAAAGTTGAATATCATGACACCATTTTAAGCTTTTCATTATAATATTAGAAAAACATACCAGCCATTGAAAGTGTGATAGTGGGAAAGGATGAGGTTGATGAGTCAGCTCAAGATATTAAGGGCCTGTTTGTTTAGTGTTTTCAAGAACTGTTTTCTGTTCTTGAAAATAAAAAACACAAAAAACTCGTTTGGTTGAGAGGGTCGTTTTTGTTTTTGTTGTTTCCCGTGTTCTCAAAATGGCACTGTTTAGAGAACAACAAAATGTTGTTTTTCCCGTTTTTTTACTGTTTACAGAACAAAATTAAACAAAAAAAAACCATCTGTTCTCCGTGTTTTTTTTTTCTTCCCGTTCTCATCTCTTCTCCAACACAGTCTTAGTCTTGATTCAAGGTTCGTGAAATTTAAATCCAATGGCACAATAGCCAAGAGACCCCTAAAACGGATCCAGAAAACACAGGGAGCAAAAGAAAATCCATTCTTTTTGGTTTTCCTTGGGGTTTTTGCTTGGATTTTCTCGGAAATCAAACGAGGATGAATTTTCCCGAAAATCGAATGGGGGATGGATTTTCTTGGGAATCAAACAGGGTTGCAAAAAAAAATAATAATAATAATAACATGATTAGATTAGTACCTACGAGGATTGAGAGTGGCAGAGGAAAATAGGGCCTTTTAGCGATTCTCTCGGCTGGAGGGCAACTTCAGAAAAGGGCTTCTTGATGCCCGATGGAGGGCAACTTCAGAAAAGGGCTTCTTGATGCCCGAGAGAGAGAGAAGTGGGTGGCATTTTTAATTTTTGGTTTTAGTAGAGATAAAAAAAAAAAATAACAAATCATGAGAACAATTTTATCTCAATTTAATAGAATATGCTATAATTTTTAATAAAGTTAAAGATTAAATAAAAAAATATTAATAAAAATAATTTTATTATGTTTGATTTATTTTAAAAAATATTTTTATTTTTAAATTAATAAAATAAATAATTTTTTTAATTTAAATGAACTATATATCTAAAAATTATTTATAAATTTATAATATAAAATTACTTGAAGAAAATATTTTATTAATTAGAAAAGAAAAAAAAA
>JAJJMF010027100.1:0-31792 GCA_022058775.1 Vitis hybrid cultivar
AGGGATTCACTCACACCTATGGCATAGTGCAAACAGAATAGGAAATGCATTTTTTTTTTTATTCTATTCTAAATTTAAAATTGTATACACGGCATCCTCTTTATAGAGATTTTTCTCAACACAAAAATAGGAAACAACTTAACAACCTAACAATATACAACTGTCTAACAGATTACAAAAAAATAAATCTCCTAATATCTTGCTAATTATCTCAGCCGATCCTATCTTTTTCAACACTCCCCCTCAAGCTGGCTTAAAGATATCTTTCATAGCCAGCTTGCCAATTAGTCTGTCAAACTACTTTGTAGGAATTCCTTTTGTAAGCACATCAGCCACTTGCTCAGTAGTAGGAATATACGGCATACATATCAGTCCATTCTCGAGTTTTTCCTTAATAAAGTGTTTGTCTACCTCCACATGCTATGTTCGGTCATTAAGTACTGGATTATGAGCGATTATGAGCTATTAAAATAGTTGCTTTGTTGTCACAATACAGTTTCATTGGTAGGGTACTTGAGATCTTCAATTCTTCCTATAGTCGTCTAATCCACAACACCTCACAGATTTCAAGAGCAACTAATCTGAACTCAGCCTCTGCACTACTCCTAGCCACCACATTCTGTTTTTTGCTTCGCCAAGTGACAAGGTTACCTCCAACAAAGGTGTAGTAACCAAAGGTTGAACGCCTATCTACTACACTCCCAGCCCAATCTGCATCTATAAATGCTTCAACCTATAGGTGCCCACGACCTTTAAACAGTAAACCCCTTCCAGGTGACCTTTTTAGATATCTAAGGATTTTATAAACAACATCAAAGTGTTGTTGTCCAGGTGCATGCATGAATTAGCTCACCATGCTTACTGCAAAAGCAATATCCGGACACGTATGTGACAAGTAAATCAGCCTCCCAACTAGCCTTTGATACTATTCTTTATCCTTCACTTCATCATCTTTAGAGGGTAGCAATTTTATGTTGGGTTCAATAGGTGTCTCGGCTAGTTTACAGCCTAGTTGTCCTGTTTCACCAAGTAAATCAAAGACATATTTACGTTGGTTTACAAATATACCTTCTTTGGATCCAACAAACTCCATTCCAAGGAAGTACTTTAAGGCTCTCAAATCCTTGATTTCAAATTTTGTTGCGAGTCTTCTTTTCAATCTTTCCAACTCTTCTTTGTCACTACCATTCAAAACCATATCATCCACATAAACGATCAGAATAGCAATCTTACCATCTTTACTGTGTTTGTAGAACATAGTATGGTCAGCTTGGCTCTGACAGTAGCCACAATTCTTTACAGCTTTTCCAAATCTCTCAAATCAAGCTCTAGGAGATTGTTTGAGAGCATATAGGGATTTTTTTAATTTGCAAACTTTGTTTGATCCAAGCTTCTCCTCAAATCCAGGTGGTAGGTTCATAAATACTACCTCCTCCAGATCTCCATTTAGGAAGGCATTTTTTATGTCTAACTGGTGTAAAGGTCAGTTGAAATTTACAACCAAAGATAGCAAAATTCTGATTGAATTTATCTTGGCTACAGGAGCAAAAGTTTCTTGGTAATCAATACCATAGGTTTGAGTAAATCCTTTTGCTACTAGTCTCGCCTTGTATCGTTCTATGCCCCCATCAGCTTTACATTTCATAGTAAAGACCCACTTACAACCTACAGTTCTTTTCTCCTTAGGTAAATCCACTAACTCCCAAGTACCACTTCTTTTAAGAGCATTCATCTCCTCCATCACTGCTACTTTCCAATTTAGATCATCAAAGGCTTCCTAAATGTTTCTTGGAACCAACATGTGTGAGATTTTTTAGGTAAAGGCTTTATGAGTTTTAGAGAGTTTTTTATAGGATAGATATTTGGCAATGGGATATTTAGTGCAGGTTTGTGTACCTTTTCTAAGGGTTATAGGAATATCAAGGTCTAAGAAGAAATGAAAGGAATTGAAGGTAGGTTAGGAGTAGGACTACTTGTGATATCGGGAGCTTCAATTCCTGAAGGTCGAGATTGGTCATTACCAAGAGGAACAGGTTGACTTTGACTCTTTTGATGAGTCTTTCTCCGAGTATAAACCAAACGCTCAGTATTTGGTTGTACTAATTCTCCCCCTATTTCAGATACAGTAATGTTTGGCACTATATGACTAGAATTTTTGTCAGTCTTATCACATTGTTCCTCAAGATTATAAATAAAAGGTGAAGTAGTTAAAATTGTATTTGGTAATGGAGTGGGAGATAAATCCCAAAAATTTTCTTCCATTACATCATTCTCCCCCTAAAGAGAATTTTTGTTAAAAAAAGATTTATCTTCAATGAAAGAGACATCCATACTCACATACATTTTTCTGGTTTGGGGATTATAGCATTTATACCCTTTTTTATTAGAGGCATACCCAATGAAAACACATTTTTCTGCCCTTGGATCAAGTTTAGACCAATTATGATTAGGTAGGTGAACGAAAACAATGTAGCCAAAAACTTTTAGGGGTAAGTCAAAGTACATTCTAGATAAAGGAAAGATTTTTTGAAAACATTCTAGTGGTGTGCTATACTTAAGAATTCTAGTAGGCATTCGGTTAATGAGATAGGAGGTTGTCAAAATAGCTTCCCCCCAAAAGTATCTTGGAACATTCATGGAAAACATAATAGCACGAGCCATTTCAAATAAATGTTTATTTTTTCTTTTAGCAATTCCATTTGTTGAGGGGTATTCACACAAGTAGATTGATGGTGGATACCTTTTTCTTTCAAAAAACTACCCAAAAATTCATTAAAATACTCAATTTCGTTATCAGTATGAAAAATGTCAATTTTTACTTGGAACTGAGTTTCAATCATGTTATAAAAATTTTGGAAAAGTTTTCCAACTTCTAATTTTTCCTTCATCAAATAAACCCAACATAAATGTGTATGATCATCTATGAAGGTAACAAACCATTTTTTTCTAGAAATAGTTGTAATTTTTGAAGGTCCCCACACATCACTATGTATTAAATTAAATGGTTTTGAGGAAACATAAGGTTTTGGATAATAAGTAGTACGATGACTCTTAGATAAATAGCATCTTTCACAATAAAAAGATGAATAATCCAATCCTTTAAACAAAGTAGGAAACAAATGTTTAAGATATAGAAAACTAGGGTGTCCTAGTCTTAAGTGCCAAAGCATTATTTGTTCATAAACAAAAAGAGAACTAACATTACTAAGGCCTTGAGCCCGTTTATTGAAGAAAACATCATCAAAGTAGTAAAGGCCATCTATCAACTTAGCACTGCCAATCTTCTTCCCTAAGTTCTGGTCCTAAAATTCACAGTGAGAATCATAGAAAAAAACACAACAATTAGAGTTTTTGGTAAGTTTACTCGCAGACAAAAGATTACATGCTAGTTTTGGAACATGGAGAACAGATTTAAGATCTATGTTCTCGGATAATTTTACCAAGCCTTTTCCGACTATAGGTGAGAAACTACCATCTGCAAACCTAATTTTTTCACAGCCAAAACATGGTGAATAAGTGGAGAATAGATTTGAAAAACTAGTCATATGGCCAGAAGCTCCAAAATCAAATTATCCATGGAGTAGAATTGAAACAACATGAAAAGGCATTAGGTGCACTACTTGTTTGTGCTAGAGAAACACTAGGAATACCCGATGGAGAATTGGATTTTAGCAGTTTCAGAAGGTGATCCATTTGCTCCTTACTGAAGGGGCTTAACTCTGATTCATTGATTAGCATTGGCCTTGGGATTTGAATGATTGCTTCTCTCTCCAGGCTTGCTGTTCTGCCAATTTGCTGGTTTTCCATGGATTTTCCAGCAAGTTTCTCAAGTGTGGCGCGGTTTGTTATAATAATCGCACCAAACCCATGGCCTTTCTCCAAGCCCTCGCTGAAAACTGGTTGTTTTATTGGTAGAACCTTCAGCAGCACTAAGACCAGAACTTTCAATAGTTCCGCTATTAAATTTCTTTCCCAATATTACGTGTCAGCGACTTTCTTCCCTTCGAACTTCAACAAAGACTTTGTTGATTTTAGGAAGAGGAACTCTGCCAATAATCCGTCCTCTAACCTCATCAAACTCTACATTGAGTCCAGCAAGAAACTTATAAATCCTATGAGCCTCCACAGTCTATTTGTAATGATTAGCATCATCAGTGGACTTCCATTCGTAGTCATTGAACAGATCCAAATCCTGCCAAAGAAGCTTCAACGAACTGAAGTACTTGGTGACACATTCTTCTCCTTGCCGAATCTCACCAAGTTTAAGGGTCGGTTCATACACTTGGGATTGATTACCCAAATCAGAGTACATCCGATTCACATTGTCCCACAATTCTTTGGTTGTGGAGTAGCACATATAATTAGAGTCGATCTCCTCATTCATGGAGTTCACGAGCCATGTCATCACCATTGAATTTTCTGCATCCCATGTTGTGTACAGAGGATCCTCCGATGCCAATGCCACCTTGTCTCTAGTCAAGTACCCGATCTTCCCTCTCCCTCTAAGATACATGCAAACTGATTGAGACCATCTTAAAAAATTGTCGCCATTGAGGCGAATGGTGGTAATCTGAACAGGATGGGATTCGGTATTATGGGTTTGGGTTGCAGGTTTAGTTGTTGGGCTGGAAGAGGAAACAAGTGGGTTTGACTTAGAAGAAACGTCAAACATGGCTACTGGTTAGGAAAAGAAATACGCAGAAGAAGAAAAAAATCGAAGGGTTTTTTGGTTGAATTAGGGCGGCTTTGATACCATACAAACAGAATAGGAAATGAATTTTTTTTTTTTTTATTCTATTCTATATTTAAAATTGTATACATGACATCCTCTTTATAGAGATTTTTCTCAACACAAAAATAGGAAACAACTTAACAACCTAACAATATACAACTGTTTAACAAATTACAAAAAAATAAATCTCCTAATATCTTGTACATTTAAATCTCCTAATATCTTGCTAATTATCTCAGTTGATCCTATCTTTTTCAACACATAGACTATTAAGAGACATTTGCAGCAATTGCTAAAATGAACATGGTCAAAGTTCTCTTATCACTTGTTACCAATTTAGATTGGCCATAGCACCAATTAGATGTAAAGAATGCATTTCGCAAGTTTTGAAAAAACTCTTGGAAAGGAGACTTGTAAACTATAAAAATCTCTTTATTATTTGAAGCAATCTCCAAGGACCTAGTTTCAAAATTTCACATGAGCTCATGAATTGGATATGTGCAAAGTCAAGGTGATCATATATATAATGTTCTACAAACATATAGATGGATGTAAAGTTACTATCCTCATTGTTCATTTGGATCATATCATCCTGACTGGTAATGATTTTGTTGAAATGGAAAATCTAAAGAGACAATTCGCAAAGGAGTTTGAAATTAAAATTTTGGGTGACCTCTAATACTTCCTTGGAAGCAAAGTGACAAGATCAAAGAAAGGAATTTTCCTATCACAAGAAAAGTATATTTTGGACCTACTTAAGGAAACCAATATGCTAGGATGCAAACCAAGAGATTTTTCAATGGATACTAATCACGAACTCAAAACATCATCAAAAGGAACTAATGTGGAAAGATAAAGCTACTAAAGGCTGGTTGGTCAGCTCATTTACTTGTCTTGTCCCACAAAAGACCTAATATTGTATTTGCTATAAGTGTTGTCAGTCAGCATATGCATGCTCCAATTAAAGATCATTTGAATGTTGTGATGAGGACCTAGAGGTACTTAAAAGGAACTCCTAGAAAGGGACTTTTATTCTCCTAAGAACAACCATTTAGGAGTAGAAGCCTTAACTTATACAAACTGGGCAAGTCAATAAGTGATAGGAGGTCTACCTCAAAGTACACGCTTCCGTTGGCAAAAATTTCGGAACTTGCAAAAAGCAACATGTTGTTGCTAGATCAAGTGCGAAGGCAAAAATGGATCTATGAACTAATGTGGTTAAGATCACTATTTGATGGAGCTCAAGGTGGCTAATGAGAGACCTATGAAACTTTATTGTGACAATAAAGTTGCTATTAGCATTTCCCACAATCTGGTGCAACATAATAGAACTAAACAGGTAGAAGTTGACAAACACTTCATTAAGGAAAAGCTAGAAAATGGCTTAATTTGCCTGCAATTTGTCTCAATAAGAAATCAATTAGCTGATGTGCTTGCTAAAGGACTTCCAAGAAAATAATTTCAACCTATAATCAGCAAACTATAATGATGGATATCTTCAAACCAACTTGAGGGGGGTGTGGAAAATATTGGATACATAGATTGAAAGCCTGTACTGACTGGCATTTGATTTCTTTTCTTTTGTTGGCTTTGTAACTATCTCTACATAGGAGTTAATCATGTAAATAGTTAGGATATTGACTTTCTGTTTTTTTTTTATATATATTTATTAGCTTGTAGGATCATATTTTATAGTTGTAACATATTCCTTCCTTTTTTTCCCTACAACTTTCACACCTATAAATCTATACTATACTTCTGAATTAACTAAGAGAAAAAGAATTATATTCTTCTTTAGAGGCCTTTTCTATCAAATCTTTATATTTAATTTTGGAGTCAGGGCATGCAATTCCTTTGCAATAGGCCATCATTTGGAATCATGGGTTCCATCAAAAATGAGTTTTTTCACTAGGGAATCTAGGTGAGGCAAAGTGTTGACCAAGGATAAGCTTTAGAAGAGAGGATGATTGTTGAGGAATAGATGTATCCTTTGTAAAAACGAAGAGGAATCAATAGATCACACATCCTCCTTTACTTTGCTAAAGTAAGGGTTCTTTGGTATCTTCTATCCTCTTTGTTCAACATTGCATGAGTCCTTTCTTCTACAAGCAATGAGACTTTTTCAAATTGGCATGACTCTTTTGTGGGTATAAAATGTAAGAAGATTTGGAGAGTCTCATTGATTGGAGAGTCGCTCCATATGCATTTTCTAGACAATTTGGAGTGAAACAAACCAAAGAGTTCAAAAGTAAGGAGTACACATTTCAAGAGCTAAAACACACTTTCCTTGGTAATCTTGTATCTTGGGTTAGCTTGTACACAGAGGAAAGCTCAATGCCTTTAATTGGCTTCATGGATTGGGTAGACTCTAGATGAGAGGCAGCTGTGATCTTTTGTGTTCTTCCACTTCATTTGTTTTTGCCTTGAGGTGCCCATTATATACGTCCTATGCATTGTAGTGTATAGTTTCCTTCCCTATTGTTAATAATATTTTCTTGCTTACTTATGAAAGAAAAAAATTATAGTTTGATAATGGATTGGCCATGGGTGCAAAGTGGGTCACCACATCATTTTATGCCAAATGAATAAAATGAAAATTGAGATAGTTTTGGTGATGAATGCACAAGTCATGCTTACTCAAATTCCATACCATACTCAAGCAAATAATAGATTGTGAACTAAAACAATGATCACAGTAATTAGGAGTACCTGAAGTGCAAGCTCTCTTGTAGGAGTAATAATCAGAGCCCGCAAAATGCCTCCTCCAGCATACTTTTCCTCACCATTTTCTGCAAGGGGCTCGGCAGCTTTTTCTCGTTCTTCAAGGAGACGTTGCAAAATGGGCAAACCAAAAGCAAGAGTTTTACCTGATCCTGTCTCCGAGGCACCAACAACATCCTATCGCATAAATACATATGGATAAAAATCAAACCAAGCACCATCATAACTCAATTCAACGTCCTCTCAAAAAACATAAAGTAAAAATGATCCAAAACTGCATTCACAAGTTTTTAACATCATGAAGTCAGTTCCCATGTCTTCGTCTCCAACTTTTGTCTAAGAAATTAGAATTGCAGTGTTATTTAAAAAAAAAAAAAAAAAAAGGATTTCTCAAATTTTGAGCCAGCTTCATTCTGAAATTTTTTGTTTCCATTAGATAATACTAAAAAAGAGTTCTCCAAAATGAAACTTCACAGGCTCCTACCAACCTTTCCCTGATGAGCAGCAGCAGGAATACAAGCTTTCTGTATCGGTGTGGGTTGCTTGAACCCAAGCCTGTGTATGGATTTCATAAGCAATGGATGGAGTCTTAATTCATTCCACTCATAAAACTCAGCTTCATCAACAGAGTCCCCTTCCACATCATCCTTGTCATTGCTAGCTACTATCACATTTACAGCATTTGCAAAGTACATACCGTTTAGAGTCATATAAAATTCTCAACAATAAAATCTATCTCACAAAACTGTGTCGCTAAAAAAATACCAACATTCTTACACCAAACTAAGTTTAACACTGACCCAAAAATTGACATACCAATAGGCAAAGATAAATATATATCAAGCTAAGCCTAACATTGAAACATTAATTTGCATAGCAATATGTACATATGTTGAAATACACCAAACTGAGTTTGACTTGCACAACCATTAGCATGTAGAAAAAAAAAAAAAAATTTTGAAGTACTGCCACAGCATGAGCCACATGGCAAACACAATAAAGGAGTAGACAAAATCCTCCATGTGTGAAGTGCCTCAATTATTAACTGTTAATAGAAAATATATTTTTCAAGCTCTCTTGGATTAGAAAAGTAGTCTTTTAGAGTATTTTAATAACAGTGATTTCAATTTTGTGAAGTTTCAAGTTTTCTTTATGGTTGGACTATTTTTTCATATAACAGCAGAGTACATCATGTTTGGACAGTATCTTTTGCGCATTGATTTTTTTTTTTTTTATAGGCAAATAAAGATTGTATTAAAAGAAAAAAAAGTATATATATGAAGCAACCAAACGTGAGATTACACAAAAGCCAGCAACCGTGCCCTACAGAGAGCCTAAACAATCTATAAAGTCTAACATCGACAAAGAACCATCCCCAATGTACAACCTAACTGAATCCCAAAGCAGATAAAAAAAAAAAAAAAAAAAAAAATTTAACCAGTTGGGCATTGATTAATTTAAAATTATAAGAACATAATAGTCTTCTCCTTTGTTCCCAAGTTCCCAGCAATTTCTTTTGAGTTGATTTTACATGAAAAAATGTGTCAAACTATAAGTATCCCTGCAATTTCCAATAAAAAAATATAAAAAAATAATCAAGCTAAGTTTACACCAACTGAGATACTGATAATTACCAAATCATTTAACATGTAAAGGGATCAAAATAAATCAAGCCAGATTTAGCACTGAACTGAAATTGATACAAATTACCAAAAGATTAACATTCACAAATATTGCTCAACTCACTGAAATCTGAAATAAATATAATACTAACCAGTAGCAGATTCTTCATTTGTCTGGTTTTTCTTTGTTACCTTCTTCTTCTTCTTCTTCTTCTTCTTAAAATTCTTCTTGTCAACTTCTTCTTCAGTTCCATCTTCAACCCCATCTCCGGAACTATCATTGTCACCACTACTTTTTCGCTTCTTTGATTTCTTGGATTGCTTAGGATTCCCCTTTTTATCTTCTGGTCCGGGTTCATGGATTTCCAGACCGTACTCGGATTCATCAATCTCCTCCAGAGACAGAAAACCTACAATCACCGGAACCTAAAAAAATTACAAACTGTGAAGAAACTTTAACCCAAAAAAACCTGATTCTCCACTTGTTTCCCGAGAAAAACCATGTAAAGCTAAATAAAGAGCAAAAAATAAAACAATAAAAAATTTATTTTAAAAAAAAAAAAGGCTAAAGCACCGGTTTGGTGGCCCAAAAAAATTGTAGGGAAATAGGAGACCGGAGAAAAAACCCCATTCAATCTGAGCTTAAATGGAAGCCTAAGTTGAGATGAATACAGCAGAGAAACACGAAACAAGAAAATTGAATATTTGATTTTGCCCTTTTCCTCGGTTATCTCTGCCACCAAACAGTAGTGAAAGTGAAAAACCCGGAATCCCTGGACAGAGCGAAACCCAAAACCAGTCTGGTCAGTTAACATGAAATCCCCAATTTCCTATTCTTCCCTTTTCTAGGGTTTCATAACAATTAAAGGAGGAAGGAGAAGATATGAATAGAAAGGAACCTCCTTCGAGCTCGTCGGATCCGACGAAAAGCGAGAAGGGGTCATCAACGTCGGGAAGAGATGGGTTCCATGGGAGCGACTCGAGCCGTTCGAGGTCTGGATTCACTGGTGTTCGTTTTCTTCTTGCGTTAGGTGTTTTGGCCGCCATGCTTCAGCTTCAGTCCCTGTTGTTCGGAGACCTTAAGAGACCGTTTCGTGCTTCGTAGTTTGCATCATGTCAAACTGCCGCCCGTATGCACTCGGCATTTACTTTAGGCCCAGGAATGGCAATGGGGCGGGTTCCGGACGGGTCGTCCCATCCCAACCCCGCCCCGTTTATTAAAAACAATTTTCATCCCTACCCCGTTTAAAAAATTAAATGGGGCAGGGACGGGACAGGGCGGATGGGGCAATACACGAACTCGCCCCGAGTTTAAAAAAAATTCTCATACCCGTCTTGTGGGATCCTCACTAAAAGTGCCATGTGTCTCTCTCCCTTTTGGCCACGCGGACGATTCCCCTGCGACACGTAGCACTGCTAATTCCACCCGGACGAGGGAATCATCATTCATTCCACCAAGGATGTCTCACAGCCGCCATTTTACCCGGATGACATTCCACCCTATTCGGATATCTCATATCCGGATCTGGGCGACGATCCACCTTCTCCAAATATATCTCATCCGGCACATTCCACCGGATGGGAAAGGGAAGACGATTCGACTTCCCCGGATAGACATGTCCGGATATTCTAGTGAAAGCATACCCGGACAGCATAGTTCGTTGAATATTCACAGATTCACCAAATCCATTCTCGCTCGCATATCAAGAAGATAACGCTGACAACACTAACGACCAAGTCCACTGAACTGTCACTCATCATTAATGCAAGATGCATTCGACAAGACATTCCCAAATCTTCTCAGGTTTCCTGACACACTCCCGATATTTAAAAAATCATAAAGTGCGGCGACGTCCACCGCCTAAATACCTCCCTGACAACCGCCCTCTGACACCAGAAATGTCATGATTGCTTTGCCTATGGGTCACAATCATGACAATGGGACCCACTAGCCAAGCGGTGCCATGCTTTCTGACACTATATAAAAGAATCTTCACACCAAGAGGAAGGAGAGGTTTTTTTCTTCCCCTGAAACCAAACTGAGAACTTGATCTCTTGAGTTATGGCTAACAGAACCATCGGAGGGTGCGTTCGGACATCCCATCCGGACGCTTTTTTGCAGGAAGAAGGAAGGGCTGATACTGTGCGTTGATCGAGATTTCGTTGCTGATTAACAATCACTGTAGTAGGGAAATTTCGCCACCAACACATCTCAAACCCGTTTATTAAATTTAAACCCCGTCCCATTAGGGACGGGGCGGGACGGGTACTCGAAAAAACTCGCCCCGTTGTCATCCCTACTTTAGGGCTTTTATGGTTTTATCAACAAATAATTGAAAATTTGGCATGACATGCAGTGGGATGAAAATATTTCCAAAATTTTTTAATGTTTAGATAAAAATTTTGAATTTCACCAAAGTCAAATTACAAATTTCGTCCACTCAAATACTATTTAGGATTTTGACAAATGATCTTATGCGCCAAATTTGGTATTGTTAAACAAACATTTTTTTGGAAACTTCAAATTTTTTTAGATACGGTTAAATGTTGATTTTTAAAATATTTACCATCATTTTAATTTAATACAAATTAATATTTACCAAATATATATTGAAATACAAACACAAAAATAATATAATGTGGACCCCGCATTTCGCTCGATGGCGAAACTCGCTTTTTTATTTGTTTGGTGAAAACATGATTTTTAGAAAAAAGACTTGGAGTCGTCACTTATTTTTGTTTTATTTTTTAAGGGAAACACAAAATAAAAAATAAAAAACCTTAAGTGTGACTCTTGAAGGAAAAACAGGTTTGTAAAAAACCTAGTCTGAGTTCGGGGGTGAGGTTACTTATTGGGAAGGTACGATAAAGACCCTATCACCCCTCTAAGCCCCTTAGAAACAAGTCTCTACTAAATAAGGTGAGGCAAGCATGACAATTAACTAGAAGATCGATGGATACCAAAAATGATCATAAATCGAAAGAAAGTCATGATAACGAATAAATAAACAAAATGAGAACGATAGTATACTTTGGCAATAGGTAATAAAGCGCTATCATAAAACAAAGATAGTACACAATAAAAAGCATAAAATATGTCACATGCATCATTAAACAGGATAAGAAACTACCAATGGCACACATGGCACTTCACTCAAATTTATTTTTTTAAGAAAACATTCACTGATGTTGGGCCCCACCAAAGCCCAATTTATTTTGAATGAATCGATTCTATAAATTCCATCATTTGGAATTACAGAATTAAATTCATGTTTATTTTAAAACATTTTAAAAATAAAGGAAAATGCGAAAATTGCTTGCCGAAGAAAATGATAGTAAATTTTTATCAAAAAAATGGGATTTTTGGTAAGCCTAAAATTTCTAATGATGAAAATTTGAAGAATTAAAATTATTTTAAAAAACTAGAATTTCAAAAATTATTTGAAAAATGGAGTTTGGGAAATTATTTTTAAAATAAAAAAGGAAGGAATGGAAGAATGACACGGGGCCCAAATGTTGCATGCCAAATGTGGCCATGCAAATTGGAAACATGCAAGGGTGGGCCCAAGGTAGAGTGATGCCAGTAGGAATGAGGGCTTATTCCTTTAAGTCTGGTCTTTCATCCTGTTTCCTCTACTTGTGTCACATCTACTATCATTTCTATGGCAGATTCACTCAAATGGTTTCACCAAACCATGCACCCTTTGGCTAAAAGAAGACTCCACTGCGGATTGAGACTTCTTCTCACATATGTCATGCTTGAAAATGCAAAGATTGGACAGTCAGGTCGACAACATGACAGGAGAAATGCCATATGCCCGGTCTTTGTGTAAACAAAAAACACATCCACTGCTAAATTGTTCATCATCTTGGCAGCTGAATTGCAAATTTGTTCTAATATACTATCCGAGACCGAAGATGCTATATATGGAAGTTCCATAGCCTCATGATGTTTCTCTTCTAAACCACTGAAATCAGCTCCCTGATCCTTCTTCCATTTTCACTAAGAGCATTTTGAGTCCGAGTGGCACGAATGATGATCTCCATGCGCATCGGAGTTACTCTAACTTGGATGCCCGAGTATCCATCCTAAAAAATATCAATCAATCGTTCTTGAGGATCGTGCCAACTTGTTGAGGATAGGCCTTGGAGAAACCCAATACTTTTTCCCATAGTAACATTTGTGAAGGTTCCCCAGACTTTTAAGAACAACATACCCTTAATCAAGACGGGGTTTTGTTTTACAACATAATCATTTTCCCATAGCCAACATATGTAGTGTTCTAGTTTAGGGTGGTGCATCACGAACACTTTGAGCAATTGTAAGGAAAGCCTTAGAAAGCCTGAACTATTCTAGAAAGCAAAGGCTTGAACCATGCATGGTATTTGATACCCGAAGCAATGCATTTAAAATCTATAGTGGAAGAAATCTGAACGCTTGAAGGTCTGCGGGGGGTGATGAGTTTGATGGGTATGAAGGTTGAGGTGGCAGATTGGGTATGAAAGATGAGAGGGTGGTGAGCTGGGCAAATGTGAAGGTTGGTTGTTAATGGTGGGTATGAGGATGTGGGCATGGCGATGGGTGTTGTGGATTAGGGATATGAGTGGTAGAGGAGGGATAGGTGGTCAATATGAGAAAAGAAAACGTTGAGGGTGGTGAGCAAATGAGAAGTGGGCAATGGTGTGGATATAGAAGAGGCTTAACAGCAAATGGAAAAGGGGTTCGCCACTCCCATGCGAGGTGATCACATGCACGTAGGGTTCATGGGTTTTGAGGCGGCGGAAAACAAGAGATGAGATTCTAGACTCTAGATGGTCTTCTCATCATTGGTGACAGTCTCGTCGTGTTGGGTGGAAGTGAGGACAGTGTGCATGTGGATTGGGACCGTGGCATCACCATCATTGTGGTATTTGACAATTACTTGGGTTTTATCATCAGGTCTCAACCATGGGTAGGTGCCATTCTTGCAGACTTCAGTAAGGCGAGCACCTAGCTTTGTTGGAAGGACATGGTTGAGGGGCATCAACTCCGGAATATCATCGATGGCATAGCCGAACATATGGCTTTGGTCACCAACACCAATCTCCTTGTAGCAATCAAGCACATCTGGTGCATGCCAGGTGGCTTCTATTGCAAACACTGCATCAAAAGTGTCAATTGAAAATGACATTTTCATGAAGTCGGCCACACAAAATTGCAGGTCTTGTCCATTCTAGCAAGGTGGTTTAGTTTCTTTCTTCTTGTAAAAGGAATGACCATGGTGACACCACCTCTTTTAGCATGAGAACCCCAAAACGACGCCGATTAGAGAGACGAAGGCCGGATTTTATGTCCGGAGAAGTTAGAGGTGATGCCACCGCTGATGTATGGAGAGAGGAGATTGGCTCTGAGAGATAAGGAAGCTAGGGTTCTGTTCGAACTGGTAGTGCCTGAACTAGTGGGTGCTGCTAACATGAGCGTATGGGTGAAGAGATTCGAAGCCATGGTTGCTACTCTCATCGTTGTGCACTTTCAGCTCACTGCTCGGCTTCATCAAAATTGGATTTGAGAAATAGCATTCTGCAAAGAAGATCCAATGGCTAGAAGAAGGGTATCAGAAACATATTCTTCCAAGGTGTTGAGTTTTGGAATTTATAGTTGATGGGATAAACGCAAACAATGCACAACCAGATTTTATCCCCTCTTGTGAGAACCTAATAGGAATCAATTTAATAGAGTAACAACAATTCACCCAATGCAACAAGAATATGAACACCAACAATTTTTAGCGTGGAAAACCTTCCCAAATGTGAGAAGTAAAAACCACGGGACCCTTAGGCCACTTAAACCCTCCACTAATATAATCAATGGGTTACACAATTCTCTCTAGATGAAACTAGAGATTTACATCAACCATATCTCAAGACAATTAGTCTTGGCAAATACAAAACAACTTGCATAAAACAATGGAGAGATCTCACCAAAACAGAGTCACTGTTCCCGGACACAAATCACCACTGTTCTAAACTCCAAATCCAATCTCCACCGTTCAAAATGAAGATCAATGAGTTAAGAACGTGCTAACCAAAAATCATCTCGATCAGACCACGGATTAATCTCGATCAAAGCTGAAGATCAAAACTGCCCGGGTGAGAAGAAATTCAACAACAAAGACGCACTGTTCATGGACTGAAACAGCAACCTTCCGGAACTCCAAATCTGATCTCCACTGTTCAGATTAGAGATCAATGAGTTGAAAATATCTCCTTCAAATTTTAGGTCGATCAGACCACACACGAAGCGGGATCGGCCGTTTGATGAAATCTGGACAGTAAAGAGAAGAAAAGAAATCAGCGTTTTTCTTCTCTCTAACTTCAAAAATTCAGTGGCTCTTTTTCTTTTTTTCTCTAAATTTCTCTTCCTTTTTCTTCTTACTCTCCTTCTAGGGCTGCAAAGATGAAGAAGAAGAAGAGAAAACGGTTTCTTCTTCCCTTTTATACATTATGGCCTAAGAAGCCTTAAATGTTTGGGCTTTGGGCTTTCCTTCACAAGAAGGAAATAACCCACCCAACAATAGTAACAAAAAATGGCCCCAAAAATTGAGCTTTTTGCAATCTATCAAGACTTGTTTTCCCATACATTTTCCCATTAAGACCAGTTACATTTACGGCTCTTTCAATTTCCTTACCCATTTCATGTCATCTCCCTCATGTAACTTCTCTTCCCCACTTTTAACCTGCAACTCTGGTAAGTGAGTCACAAAGCGCCCCACCATCACCTTATAAGCAGCGAAACACTTTGTCACATTTACGAATGGTAATCTCAGTAGAGTCAAGGTTACCATCGCAATAAATCTCAATTGTCTTCAACATCCATAAGCCATTTTTAGCATTCCCACAACTGGACGAGCATGTTGTAACTTTTCCTACCCACATACTAAGAATACAACATATGCAGTTCCTTGCTTCCTTAGGTAGAGATGAGAAAACATATGTGCATCATGGACGAGTACTAGGAACAGAGGAAGATAGCAAGATAGAGCACCAAGGGTAGGATCAAAATGAACACATAAAAGCCTCATTTCATGTTTCGATCAACGAGCTTAGATGTAAGGGGGTGTTCCAAAATGGATTTCAAACGGGTTTCAAAGAGAAAACAAGACATGATTACCAATATCTCTTATAAAACCTCAAAACATAGCCCATAAAGTAGGTTATAAATCAAGCATAAAGTAAGTGCCAACAACTCCGATTCCATTAAAAAAAATAAAAAAAGCAAAAGTCTTCAATACTCACATTCAAATATCAAGATAAAATCCCATTGCACACAAAAAACATAATAAAATGGTATGAAAACAAAGGAGTCGAGAGCTTGTAGAAACCATACCTATGTTATTCCCCTTTCAGGCTCATTTTCTTATCTTCTCCAAAAAAATGCTCAGCTCACCCTCAATGCTTTTCTCTAACCTCAGCTGGTTTCTTTTCTTTCAAGCTCCTCCGACACTGGTATGTAGCTCTCCCAAAAATCTCTCATCTCCTCGGATATCTCACTTTTCTTCCTCTCTCTGTTTTCCTCCTGAAAATGTCATTTCTCCCGTCAATCTTTCAAACCTCTTATATTTTTCTCTCAAACTCCCAAAAACCTCATGTTTGCTTGCTCTCCTTTCTTTTCCCTTTATCAACTTCTCTTAGCTTCCCTTGCAAGCTTCTAACGGTTGCACTGCTCACCCTTCAGCAAGTCCTCATTCTCAACCACCACCATGGCAAGGTGGCCATATGTCCCATGCAACTTGCTCCTAGCAGTCGTCCCCCACTTCCACGCCTACCTCTTCCCGGTCCAAAGAGGGGTGGTAAAAAAGGAAAATAAACCTTTGGTCCATTAAGGGGTCTACATATAGGTATATCCTTCTAAGATATTTTTTAAAATAAAAAATATATATAATTTTTTTTATTTTGTATCACAATACCCTTCTTCCTTTTTCCCGTAAATAATTTCCTTACGTATATAGAATTATAGATAAAAGCATGTCTAAATAATCATTTTTTAATTAATTATTTTGCCATTGTGAATTATTATAAAATTCACATAAAAAATTCATTTTTTTTCTCAAAATTAGAATTTTCTTTTTTGAAGAGTGGCAAAATAAATAAATAAATTATATGGCATTTATACTTATTTGGATAGAAATAATATTTAAAAGAAAAAGAAATTCTCAATGATATCAGTTTTTCCATTTTTATTTTTAGTAAATATAAAAAAGATATTCATCACAACAAATATTAATGATGGTAAAATTAATATTTACCAAATATATAAGACTAAAATATAAATTTTTTCTTAATATGATATTTTTATTTTAAAATAAAATTTTCCTATTTATGAAATTAAATAATAAGAAAATATTAAAAATTTATTATATAGATATAGTTTTCTTACTTCATATTCCAAATAGAAGATATTGTTGTTTTGATAGAATTAATAAAAACTAGTTACAATTACAACAAAATTGCAAAATTCTATCCAATTCTTTTCTTTTCTTCAAAATAATTTCTCTATTTATATAAAATTATAGATAATGATACATTGATTTCAAAATTTAAATGATTATTTGAATTTAAAATTTAAGTTTCTTTATAATTTAAAACATATTTATTTTCAAATTATAATGTGTCATAAAATTAAGACTTACTTTTTTTTTTCATATTTATAATTGTCCCACTTTCATACTTTCCTTTGCTAAGTTATGGAAAAAAAATCACGATTAAAGTATGTTTTTCTTTTATTTTAGTTTAATAAGAGTTAAAAATCTTATTGGAATATGATTATTATTTTAGTTTTCAAAATTTAACAAAATAATAAAATATGTTTGTTTAATTAAATAATAATGAATAAATTACATTAAGTATAACTATATCCATTATGATTAATTAATCTAATAAAAACGTGATAATTATTTTTTATTCAAAATATTAATATTAGAACATAAGAAAATTTATGTAAATGGGTAGTATTTGAAAAATATGGACGAATTAAGAACCTAAAAATGGGGAAATCATAAAAAGTAATTTTTTTTTTGGAAAATAACCCCGCACTAGAATAGTAACTTTTGATAATCTTCCAAAACCACCCTTCAACCTTGTCACCTAACAAAGAAAAACTATTTATCATGCTACATGTCTTCCTCTCTTTCTTCACTAATTTAGTTTTGAGTTAGTTCGAATTGAATTTCCTGTGAACGACCTAATCAGCCTAGATAGTGGTGTTTAAGGGAAGGAGTGTAAGTCCCATGTTGATCTGCTTGTGGTGGTCCTTATTCATAAAATTATTTGAATTAATTAAGGATAAGATTATGATTATTTTTTGCGACAATGAGTAATATTATGAAGGAGTTAAGTAGAGCTAGTTCATCCTAATCTCTTAGGATAGATACTTCCGCATCATATAATTCTGCATACAACACTTTAGCAAGTTCAGTTTTTCATATAAGTTAAACAGATTTAAAGAGTCATTAGTTGCCTCATATAGTCAGCATGATAAAATTTTAGAGTCATCATCTTATCACATAAAATATAATAATTCCAAGATCAACATAGAAAAAAATCAAATTGAAAATCAATTAAAAGATTTGTCAAACTTATCAAACTATGTTCCAAAAATTCCTATTTTTGAAGAAGAATCTGAATCAAAACTTTTTCCTCATCCTAATAATCTTCCTTTAAACATAAATGTCATTAGAAGAATATACATTAAAAGAAATCATTTTGTTCCTGATGTAGAATGGATTAAATTATATTATTTTTCTTCTTATAATACTGTAAAAAGAAATTATTTTAAAACACTTCCTTCTCAAGTTAGAAACGCCTTACGAAAACAATATGAAAAATATATGCAACAAATTACCCTTTTTCCACTGGTTTTTCAAATTTAGGAAACCTCTTAAAAGAATTGTAACAATAACTTCAAAACAAGCAATAGAAAATTCTCCACATAATAAAAAAAAATTCTCAAATCAACAAAATTTCAAACAAAAAAAGTCAAATGAAACAAGATTTAATCAAATTTTGTTTCCTTCTACCCCGAGAGAGGTGGATCCAACTTCAATAATAGAGAAACTAGAAAAACCATCAAGTGAAATTATTGAAGATGAAACATGTAATGCCCCAAACCCAATTTAGGGGTAAAATCGTAATTTAGAAATGATTAATTAATTAAAGTAACTTAATAAGGGTAAAAAGGTCTTTTTGTATTTAAAACCCCTAGGTATAAATTAGATTTTTCCTATATTCTCTATTTAGAAAACCTTTTTGTACAAAGATCATAAAAGATTAGAGAACATAGGGCTGAAGATTTGGAGGTTTAGGATTTGAGGATCAATTTTTCAGGTAAGATTTTTAATCCTTAAATAAATATTTTATATTTGTTAATTAGATTTGAACACTTTGGATATTCTTTGGAATATCGTAATTTTGATTAGAGTTCGTTTAATTGATTTATAGGTCAAAAAGATTAAAAATTTATGAACATAGTTTGATTTATTAATGGAGATCGACAAATTTTGATTACTCAAATGAATAGATCTAGAAAAAAAAAAATGATGAAAGATGCGTAGGAAGGATTTGGCAAGTTGAAAAAAAAATTTGCCTGGGGTATTTGTTAAGTTTTAGTAGGAGATTTAAATAATAGTAATGATAGTTTAATGCAAATAAATATTCTTAAAAGATTTAATTTAGATAAGTTAGAAAAGAGAAATAAATTATTGTTTAGGAAGTTGAAAATAATATTGGATGATAATAATATTAATATGAGAAATTAATTAGGATCCCTAATACTAAATAAAATATTTTTAAATTGTCAAATTTATATATTTAGATAAATAATCAATATTGTGTATGATATTACGTTAGGTGAGGAGGAAATTCTTCGGAGTTAAATACTTTAAGATTTTGAGTGCTTCTTCAAGGTAAGGGAAATTAATTCAAATTTTTATAAAAGAAAAGAATTTTCTTTTTATATTGTATTTTGAAATGTGTAAAAAAATATTATTTTTATTTTTTCACATAGATCAAATATGTGTTTTGTATGGAAAGTATATTTGAGAATTTTCTTTGTCTACAAAAAGTGAAAAATCGAGGAGATATGATATTTTGTTTTGTAAGTTTGAATTAATGAAATAAATTGTTTGACTCTGGATTATATGGCCCTGGTCAACGGGTTATAATTGTTGACATTTTCAGCCCTAATCAACGAGTTATAATAGTTGATATTATATGGTACTTGTCAACGGGTTATAATAGTTGACCTTATGACCTTAGTCAACGAGTTATAATAGTTGACCTTATGGCCCTAGTCAACGGGTTATAATTGTTGACATTTGGTTTTGTTCACCTTAATTAGAATAAATTTGAAATTAGTCACTTATTTGTGAAGTCTCACCTAATTGGGCACAATTTTTTTCATTTGATAACCAAACTAAAGATGTTTTGAATGCATTGAATTTGGTTTTGATGAGAAATTGTTTTGAAATGGATGTGAAAATGTTTTGTTGAAAAGTTTTGAATGTATTAATATCTTAACTCAAAAATTTTTATGAAAATAAGTACATGCTATATCTCCTATTTGCAAGCATGATTGAAAATATTTGATTCATGAAACTGCATTGATGTTCCTTATTGAGTTTTAAGCTCATGCCCCTTCGTCGATAATTTTTCAGGTACTCTCAGTTCGGGCAAAGAGTGATGGCTAGGCTAAGAAATTTTTCTTTATTAGGATTTTGGTTCAAACTTTATTTTGGACATTGTTTAGATATTAAAATTTAATTCCTGTTTAAATTATTTGAATTTGGAGTTATTTGGACAATAACACTCTAATTGATGTGTTAGTTTTTTTTTTTAAAGTTGATATAGTTTTTTTTTTTAAAGTTGATACTTTGAGATTTTAGAATTTTGTCCTACTACTCTGAACAGGAATTTGGTAATTGGTAAATTTTCAGTGACAATATGAATGTTTGTGTCGTTTCCACTTGAGCTTTTGGGCTTGAGGTGTGAAATGATCGTCATGCCCTTGGAGTGGGTTTTGGGACATGACAAAACAAGTAAAAAAGTTATGACATGTGAAGTAAAGGAAGTAAAACTTGAAGACAAGAATTTAAGAGTAGTAGGAGAAACGTCAACATCAATAGACAAATCAATAAATACACTTATTCAAAAGTTTACAGAAAAGATTGAAAAGAATGATGAGAGTTGTAAAACACAAAAAATTAAAATTAAAGAAACAAACAAAATAGAAAACAATAACTCAACTAAAATTCAAAATAAAATTAAAACAATAAACGTAATATCTTCAAAACAAGATAAACAAGTATTTTTTTGATGTTATAGACAAAATAGATAATGAGGAAACACAAAATAAATATTTACAAAACTTAAAAAAATTTAAATCTCAAGGAAACCCAAATAAAACTCAAGAAATTAGACCTAGACAATATTCAATGGATGAAATTTTTAATAGATTGATTCAAAAAATTCAAAAGTCTATAACTATTGAAGATTTAAAATAAGAAATACAAGAAATAAAAAAGCAAATAGATTAATTAAAACAATAAAATGAACAAATAAACAAGAAAATGAACAAATAAAAAATATACTACAATATAAACAAGAAAATTTGGTTGAAACATCTGATAATCAAAATATAGGAATCATAATCCCAAATAAAGAAACTCTCATAAAATCATTTATAAATACAATATCTAAAATGGATTTTCAAAGATGGTATACGAATATAAGAGTAATAATTTAAATTTTTGAGGTAGAAATGACAACATTAATAGACTCAAATGCAGATATGAATTGTATACAAGAATGATTAATCTCTACTCAATATTTTGAAAAACAAGGAAAAGAATTTTTCACTGCAAATAAAAGAAAATTAGACATAAAATACAAACTTCAAAATGTTCATATATGTCAAAATAATTATTGTTTCAAAACTCAATTTATGCTTATGAGAAATATAACCGAACCCTTAATTTTAGGAACTCCTTTTATTACACTTCTTTATCCATTTCAAGTAATTAATGAAGGTGTCAAAACTACAAAATTAGGAAATACCATATTTTTTCCCTTCATATATCCATTAACTAAAAAAGAAATATATCATGTCACACCCCAAAACCTACTCCAAGGGCATGATAGTCATTTCACACCTCAAACCCGAAGGTTGAAAGTGAAAACAACATAATCATTTATCTAGTAACTAAAAATTACTAATTACCAAATTCATGTTCAGAGTAGTAAAATAAATTAATTGTAAAATCTCCATACATTAACTTTAAAAACTAACACATCAACCAAAGTGTTATTGTCCAAATAACTCTAAACTCAAATAATTTAAACCGGAATTAAATTTTAACATCTAAATAATGTCCAAAATAAAGTTTGAACCAAAATCCTAATAAAGAAAAATTCCTTAGTCTGACCATCACTCTTTGCCTGAACTGAGAGTACTTGAAAAATTATCAAAGAAGGGGTATGAGCTTAAAACTCAATAAGGAACATTAATACAGTTTCATGGATAAAACATTTTCAATTATAATTATGGACCAAAGATATAACATGTAATTATTTTCATAAAACTTTTGAGTTAAACATGTTAATACATTCAAAACTTTCTCATATCCATTTCAAAACAATTTCACATCAAAACCAAGTCAAATACATTCAAAATATCTTTACTCTTGTTATCAAATAACAAATGGTGCCCAGTAAAGGGAACTTCACAAATCAGTGACTAGTTTCAAATTTATTCCATTTAAGGTGAACAAAACCAAAAGTCAACAATTATAACATGTTGACTAAGGCCATATAATATCAACTATTATAACCCATTGACTAAAACCATAGAAATGTCAACAATTATAACCCATTGACTAGGGCCATAGAAACCAGAGTCAAACACTTCATTTCATTAATTCAAATTTACAAAACAAAATATCATATCTCCAATATTTTCATTTTTCATAAACAAAGAAAATGCTCAAACATACTTTTCATGCAAAACATACATTTGATCCATGCATATATATATATACATATATATATATATATATATATATATATATTTTACACATTTCAAAATACAATATAAAAAGAATTTTTTTTTTTGCATTAATTTCTCTTACCTCAAAAAAACACTTAAGACTCTTGGAGAATTTAGCTTAAAGATATCACTACAAGAAAATTAGGAAACAACAACATTTTTTACGCGTCAAGAAAGGTAAAAGATAACGCTTCTCTAAAGCGTCATCTTCTATCCCATCATTGTATGTGTTAGCCAACAATGACACTTTTAAGAAGTGACATCTTTTATAAATTCTTTCAATGACGCTTAAAAAAGCATCATCTTTGAATAATGTTAACAATGACACTTGTAAAAAGCGTCATCTTTGAACATTTTCTAGTAAAATAATTTTTACAAAATTGGCAATCTTAACACTTAAAGGAGTGTCAACTTTAATATATTTTATCATTGCCTTTTATTCATGTTAACAATGACACTTATGAAAGTGTCATCTTTGAACATTTCATATTAAAAATAATATTTATATCTTGTTATTAAAATAATGATTTCCTATATAATTAAATAAAAAGAAAAAACCAAACCCCAAAATTAAATTGAATTTTACTAGTAGAAATATCTTCAAATATTGATATACAATAACCTAGTTCAAATCATTAATGTAACTATTTATATACAATAATTACATAAACTTTGTTAACTATAACAAAATATTTCAATAACAAATTCTAATTCTTTCAACAAAAGAAAATATTGGTGTAACAACTATTAATATCTATATTCTACAAAAAATAAGTTCAACCTCCAAATGACTTTATTGATGTAATCTTTGTGATTTTCGACATCACCTCTTTTAACATAATAGTTTCTTGTCTTTTGGCAAACCAATTTCCTTTGCAACTTGTAAATAAATATAAGAAAAATAGAAAATGTCTAAATTATACATGCAACAACCAATAAGTACAATTGAAACTATCACTCTCACAAAAATTTGAAGGGGAAAAAAAAAAAACCAAAATCAATATAAAATGAAATGTAGAAAAAGTTGAGAAAAATAACACGAGTTAGAGAAAAATATCCAGAGCTTATCGCTTGTGGATAAGATGTCTTTAATTAATTGAACAAAGAAATTTTGTAATAAAATAATGCTTTATTAGTAAAAACAAATAAAAAAATCTTCAAGAGTAATATATTTCCAAATATTATATAACATCAAAAAGTTAAAAATATCGCATCATGGCAATCTAGAACAACAAGAGGAAAAATGGAACATGACATAAACATTAACTACCTAAAATAAATATTTTGTGCTAGATGAGAATTTACCTAAGCAAAATTAGCAAGGACAAAGAAAAGGAAGTTCGCTAGGTTGAGAATGATCACCCTTTATTCTACTAGGAAAGCGATAATGAATCAACTTCTTCAGAAGCATGATGATGTTCGGAAAAGAGCATCTCAAGTTTTAACTTCAAAATTTGAAAGAAAAGTAATTAGTTACAAACATGAAGTTGGGTTTAATCACATTTAATATTATAACTATGAAATTACTATAACTAAGGCAAGGCAACAAAACTTACTTTTTATTTGGAGTGAGATTTTTCCAATCTTGATCTTGGAATGAGAAAAAATTATTATAGATTAAAGGAGTTGAAACAAAAAATCTTTCTTCATCACAACTACCTAGTTTAGATTTTTTTTTTATATAAGTTTGTAACATGTAATACATGATGACTGTTCTAATAATTTTTACTCAAACTTATGCCACAATGATTATAGATTATAAAGCAATTTGACACACATAATGAAAATATTTGAGAGAATTTCAGGATAAACAAGAAAAATAGAAATACTAGTATAGACAAATTTAAATATGACTATAAATATGATTGAAGTTTTTATTAAAGAAATATCAAAATTAGAGCCTTCTACAAAATCATTTGGTATAAACCTTCGACAAAAGACTTCTAAAAATGACTAACCTCATGATTTTTAGTAAAATGCTAAAAAGACAATTTTCTTTTTTGGATATTAGGTTTTGGCTAGTAAATTACTAGTGAGTTTATTCTATAATGATAAAAAAGATTTCACTAACTTTCGATAATTAATTCTAAATTTTTAGTTAACCAATATTGTTAGTGGTTTACCATTTCTTGAAGTAGAAAACTAAGGTATTCCACATAGATTTTATAGATAAAAGTCTTGGCTACCATCACATAAAGTTGAACTAATTTGCTTAATGAGTTAACCAATTACAACACAGAGTTCTGTTTAGAAATTACTTATATTGAAACAAATTAAGAGAGTTTTCTTGTTGTGGGACAAGTGAAAATTATTAAAGATTTTTAGAGTAACTTTCTATCTCTAAATCATGAAGTTGGGTAATTACAATAAGAAGATGCTGAGAAAGTGTCATAGGAGGATTCAGTTAAAAAAATGTGTGAATCTTACTCACTCTTTCTCAATTATGGGAGTACTTATTTTTCCATTAGTTTATCCACTAGTAGTTTATTTTGGGATTTCTAAATTTATTTGATTTGTATGTGATGCTAGTTCAACTTGCCAAAAGTATGATAAATACTTTTATCATGTAAGAATAAATTCCAACTTTTGTAGAAGCAAAAATCTACCAACTAGTTTAGGAAGTCTTTTTACCTAAAATTACCTATCCAACTTATTCTTAAACTAATCAATGACATATCATGCATGTACCTATACAATATATCTATACAATTAAATCAATTTAAAATATATTATGTGATTGTTTGGATATACTTTTTTTTTGAGAAAGTAACTAACTTTACATGTGTTATGTATAACTAAAGAAAGTAACATTAGCCCAATTGCTCAACAAAACAACAATGAGTTATGGTTTTTCCATGAATGACAATAAAATGCAAGATATATAAAGAAAAATATAATCATTGGTTTTAGTTTTAAGACTAAAATTAGAACTTTGCCTTTTTCGGTTCCTGAAGGAGATAGGATTAATTAGTAAAGGGTCACTTGGAAATGGGTCTATCAATATGTGCAGTACAACGTATGTTTAGGAAACTGCCTATAAAGAAAGTCACAAGGTATGGAAAATAAACAAAAAAGTAAAACTATTGGTCATATGCAAAGGGATCCCCAAGGGTCTATGCCATGGACATGTCCATTGCACATGTGTGCATACACAAATGTACATATAGACATCTAATTTGAAAGGCAGGGTTGGCCCTATTTGAGAAGGAACCTCCCACAAATTATCACTACTAATATTTTTAATCATCTCAATAGCATTTTAGTAATAGACAATACCCATAAATTCAAAAAATTTATGCAGTATTATTTTAAACCCCCCATTTATGAAGTTAAAATATCCTAATTTAGCAAGAAACACTCATTGGATTACTACAAATGAGAAATGGAAAAAGAGGGGGAAGAATCAGCCACCAAAATCAAAGAAATGTACAAGAAATGGAGAAGATTAGTGAATAGACCTGGTTAATAATAACAACTGCTCTATCAGCCACAACAGAGATAAATTTCTTGTCCACCTGTTAGAGAACTTTGACATCTTAATGGCAATTCTTAGTTATGGATTGCAGAATTAATGAATCATGAGCAAGGTGCAAGATCCCCAAAGAGCTGTCAAGTACACTACATTGATCATTAAACTTCAACAATTTATCTCCACTCTATATATATAAAAAAGAATCACTAATAACTAATTTTATAAAAGTCCCATAAGGGAGTTGTGTAGCAATGAAAGACTCATCTATAGTTAACAAAACCTTCAAAAATTATTGTAGTACTTAACTGTAATTTTTGGATAGTTATTCTGCCATTTGGTCCCAGAGCTCATCAAATTTGTAACTTCCTTTGTGGTAAAGTCTACAAAAATGAGATAGCATGAAATCAAATGAACAATTTTATTTTGGGGCGATGAAAGGATTAAATAAAAATAATGTATGAAGATACCCACAAGTGTCCATTGCTCAAGCTTTTGTTATTCTGACTAGGCTGCTATTGTAGTTTGACTATAATTTGAATAGATATAAAAGTAATTTGGAACTATTAACTTGGGGTTTTTTTATATATGAAGAAAAGTTAAGAATAAAAATTTGATGGGTTGTAAGGGATTAACATAGGGAAAACAAAGAAATGGGTACTGGTGGTCTGATCACAAAAAGTTGTTACGAAAATGTGCTATCTACCTGAGGTACCTAATCAAAGTAAATAAAAGACCTGTTGTAGAAAGAAACTTAACTCTCTTAGCCTAATTTGAACTTGACCCAAAAATGATAGAATGGGGATTGGTTGCTAAAGTAAGTATATTGATAGCTAATGTTGTATCAAAAATGAATCTCCACATCTAGAATCCTATGCTTTTTTGTGTAGAAGCTACAAGTCCCTTTGCAAATTTCAATAGAGTCTGTAACAAATCTCCACCAAAGCTTTGGCATAGTTAATCAAATATATGTTAAAAAAAGGTATTAGGGAGCAACATATATAAATTTTTATCCAGACCATTACAATAATTAATTTTGCCTAACAAAAATACAAATTGACCATGGAATATAGGAGAACCATCTATTCCAATTCATCACAGGTGGCATATAATCATTATGTGAGTAGTGGTAAATCTTTTTACTAGTAGATAGACAATCAATGATTTTCTTTCAAGAGAGTGTAAGACCTTCTCTAACAGATCACTAGATGTATTGTTGGTTTGTTGGAGTTTCTTCTAATATTAGAAAAAAAAAATTCTTTTAACATAAAAAAAACAAATGCAATAAGCAATTGAACTAGATCTTTAGCAGTTCACATGTTTGTAGCTATACCATGTGGCAATACTTGGGTAGCCTTTTGCCATGATGGTAGTGCTTGAAATTTGATTGAACATACAGTTAATGAAATTTTCCAGAAATATTTTAAGTTAAATAAATCATATAGTTTCCTTAATGGAATTAATTGGAAAATAATAGAAAGATTAAAAGTAAAGACCAATAGTCTTGGACAAAAGACTACATCCAAGCATTCACTATTTTTTTCTTTTTCCCTTTTCCCTTTTAATTATTGTTATGATTCTTTGAGTACCACTCTAGTCAACTAATCATGCATTTTATTTGCATTGTATAGTTTTATTTCATTTACTTTTATTTCTTTATATTTTCTTTACATCTACATGTTTAAAAATTGTTTTCTTTTATTTTGTTTTCAAAACAAACTTATTTTTAGAGAACACCAACCTTATAAATTTTAAAAATATTTTTTTATTTTTCAAATAAAAAACTGTTTTAAAATCATTTCATAAATAAATCAAAGAAAACTATTTTATATTTGATGCTGAGACCTTTAACTTTTTAAATCAATCATCCTTTCTAATAAAAGACAAAAGCCTTGAACAAAAAAAAATACACAAACATAGAGATATTAAACAAAGTATTATGTGAGGTTAAATATTCAAATCATATTATTGAAGTTGTGCATCTATGCATGATCAATATTAATTTTTTTATTTTTGCCTCTATGGATTGAGACAACTAAAATTCTTCATAAAAACAGGTTGAAGTAGTAGTAAAATTCACCTAAGAAAGGTCATAAAACAAGTGGCATTTTGTAGTATGAATATATATTGTAAGACGTCCATATACAATGAATATCAAGAATTGAAGTTGATTTTATGGTATAAAAGGATCCCGTGATGATTGCACATTCATAAATCAAAGTATGCACAAGATTGAAAAACAGGGCAATGAAGTACTGAATAAAAAAATTGGCTATTGAATTTGAAATTGCTTTCATGGAGGTTACCAAATGCACCAAACTATAAACATACCAAACAAATGATGGCTTTTAACTAACAACTAAGCAAAAGTTGAAAGCTCTTCAAAAATGCTCTAACTTGCCTTTTAAAAGAAAATTTGTTTGGCTATATAGAAAGTGAGAAAATAAAAAAGGAGTTTGGGTGATACAAGTTAAATTGTGGCTCTTGGGTTGAGAATTGAGGATTTTGTTCCCAAGACCCAAAATTCTCCTCTGTTTTTTTTTACAAGCAGCCAAACAAAGAAAAAATCAATGAAAATTTGTAGAAACCAAATACTTATTTCACATAAAAGAAACTTAAAGAAGAAAAGGTAATAAGAAAACATCTATGAGCTAAATTCTTACAACACAAGAAAGTTGAATCTTTGAGGTGCAAAAAAAAAACCTGAACGAAAAGATTGCAGTAGTAGATGCAGGGGCAACAACACAAGACACAAAGAATCCTGAATTTTCATTAAGAATAAGAATTAATAAAAAGGAAAGGAAACTTTAAAAAACCAAGCAGACCTCTAGAAAAAGAAAAATCCTCAGGAGCAGTTGGGAAAATTTCTAGAGAAAAAAATTTGAATTGAAGATCATGAAGCTATTGAACATCAAGGAAAATACAAATAATAATTTCAATAACAATAAATTAATCTTTTTTTTTTTTTGGCAAAAAACTAGGCTAACAAAGCTAAACCCTAAATAAAATAGGAGATCGATAGAGAACTTTACAAACCAAGGGGTTAAGGCTGTTGTGAATTTTTCTAAAGGTAATCAACTCATTTGTATCTTTTCGAAAGAACCCTAGGATTCCTTATACTTGATGATGATTTTGCAAGTTACAGGAAGATCAAGGCTCATTGACAATGGTCACCAACACCAATATGCTGGGGTCTTCAAATTTGTGCTGGCTCACTAGGATATTTTTGGTAGCTTCTCAAAGTTAGAGAATGAAGTGTTTTTTCTACAGAAATTAAATAGAGAAAACATTAGGACATTACTGGTACCTTCTCAGAGCGAGTGAGTAGAGTAATGTGTTTACGTAGGTGTGAAATAGAGAATCATTGGTAGATTGCCATTGGCATGGGTTTCGGTAGCTTGTCAGGGTGTGAGAGTAGAGGGAACTCTGTTTAGTGGATGTGTAGCAATGTGAGGATTAGACTTTAGAAAGGGGTTTTCGAAGCTAGTGAGAAAATGGCGCTTTACAAAAGTGCCAAGGAAAAAAAAATGTTAAGTCTCTTACAAAATGGTGCCTTAAAAAAGAGCCAAGAAAAAAAAAACAAATTATTCAAGGACATTTGTATAAAAGCGCCAATGATTCCACCGAAAAATGCCATTGTTAGCCCACTTTCTACTAAGCACCAACTTATGTTAAAAGTTTTATTAGACATTGACGCTTTTTTAAAGTGCCATTAAATGAAACGTCTTTGTATGTAATTTTTGTAGTAGTAGTAGTTTACTCCTCACCTAACATAATATCGTACACAACATTTATTATCGATTATTTATCTAAATATATAATTTGACAATCCTAAAAATATTTTATTTAGTTTTAGTAATTCTAATTAATTTCCTATGTCAACATTATTATTAATAATATTAGTTTTCAACTTCCTAAATAATAATAAATTAATTTAGTGAGCTTCCAATTTTTTATAAAATTAATATTCCTTCCAATCTTACCCTAACTATTTATTTTATGATGTAATTAAATTAAATTAAAATATATACCAAAAACTATTATTATTATTATTATTATTATTAATTCCAAAGCCTTCCTTCCATCAAGAGCACACGTGTCCATTTCATTTTTTCTTTTTCTTTTTTTGTTTGTTTTTCCAACAACTCTTCGGTCTACACCAATCCCACCATTTATTATTATTATTATTATTATTATAAGAATAATAATTTTTTTTTCTTTTGTTTCCCAACATTTAATCTCTTCTCAGTCCGTCCACGGACAATTTTTTTTCTATAACCCTATAGTATACGGTGACACACATCTACACTATTTTTGTTTTGTTTTTTGCTTCTTCTTCACAATTTCAGAAAATCACGCAACTCTTATTTTATTTATTATTTATATGTTTTTCTTTCTATCTTCACATCCTATAATCTATAATATTTTGAAAACTCGTCAATTTCATGAGTTTTATCTTAGTTGATACTAATTCAGTTGATATTACTCATAATATTGATAAAAATAATCCTTAGAGGATTGCATTTTCCAAGTGCCAAAATCTTAGAGTCATGACCATTGCTGATTAGAATCAAAAACCATTTACTTGCAAAGCATTTAGTCAACATTTCCATCCCATGAGTTATAATTACATAGGCTATATGGATGCTTAGTACAATATGTTTTACTTACAAAGCTACCAACATTCAAGGTTCATTCAGTTTTCAAGAGGCTGTAATGTCAAATTTCCAGCTTGGTTTAAAAAATGGTCGACTTTCTTCAGTCTACTAGAATCCATATTTCCTCATGAGATTCAAGAAAAAATCAACTTCTATAAGAGCAAGACTTCAACCCACTCTACTAGCTAACCAAGACTCCTGATGTTTTGTTCCAGACTAAGAATTCCATGGATTTTTACATGGAATATTATCATTTACTTGCAAAGCAGTTAGTCAACCCTTGCATCACATGAGTTATAACTACATAGACTATATGGATGCTTGGTACAATATATTTTACTTATAAAGCTACCATCATTCATGGTTTATTTCGTTTTCAAGAGGCTATAATGTCAAATTTTCGACTTGGTTTTAAAAATGGTAGACTTTCTTCAGTCTACTAGAATCCATATTTCCTCATGAGATTCAAGAAAAAATCAACTTCTATAAGAGCAAGACTTCAACCCACTCTAC
>JAJJMF010027100.1:31802-56144 GCA_022058775.1 Vitis hybrid cultivar
CAGCCAACCAAGACTCTTGACGTTCTATTCCAGACTAAGAATTCCATGGATTCTTACATGGAATATTATCATTTACTTGCAAAGCAGTTAGTCAACCTTTCCATCATATGAGTTATAACTACATAGAATATATGGATGCTTGGTACAATATATTTTACTTATAAAGCTACTAGTATTCATGGTTTATTCAGTTTTCAAGAGGTTGTAATGTCAAATTTCCGACTTGGTTTTAAAAATGGTAGACTTTCTTCAGTCTACTAGAATTCATATTTCTTCATGAGATTCAAGAAAAATTCAACTTCTACAAGAGCAAGACTTCAACTCAGCTTATCAGCCAACCAAGTCGACAGAATTTAAATTTGTATTTGAACTAGAAGGTCTTGTAGAGCAAAAATCTTAAGTAAATGAATATTTTGAAGTTGGACCAAATTCTATTTTAACAATACCATTTGTATGTTTTATAATTTTTGAAGGAGTTATTAAAGGTTTAATTGGCTTTTGATTTGGCTATAGGAGAAGCCAAGCAAGAGCATATAATGAAATTAATTGCTAACTGTAGTACTTTTGGAGTTACTATTGAAGGGATGAGTTTTATATACTCATTATGGCAACACCAATAATGAATGTCCAAAACTTGATCCCTTATGTAGGAAAATTTCATTAGAAAAATATGACTGTAAGTGTGCTCTTACCTACAGTATTTGCAAGGCCAATATTGACTTAGACAAATATAGACCAATAGTCATTAAATTTAACAATGAATCAATAAAACTAACTCCTGCTTTCTTCATGGATTATGGGTTACTTTATCAACTAATACTCCAATATCTTGAGCAAACAGATAGATTTGGAAGGAAATTAGCAGTTTGCACATGAAACGCCTTCATCCTATAATTCAAATATGTTGAACTCATTATTGAAAGCAAGCTTTTTGAGTGCTCGAACGATGGAGGAGTCCATCTAGCCCAACACTTCATCATTCTCAAAGCCAATAATTGAAAACATCAATTGTTTGGTATAAAAGACCCTTGGCCCTGTACTAAAGTTAGCCTAAAAAGGCAAATTCATTATTGAAGGTCAAGAATGATTTCAAGAGACCTAGATTTTGAGATTTATAGTTCATCAAACTATAAACTCATCACTGAAAACAATATTCAAAAAATCATCCTTGCCAATGTCTTTCCTAAAGTCCATTTTCTATTCCAAACCCAATTTTCCTATCTTGTTGATAAGTACAAAAAGGATTATGCTATAGAAAAACAAGCTCAAAAGGTTTTTGAAAATTATCTCCTAGAAATGCTCAATTGAAAGATCTATTTTGTATAATTGTATATTTTTACATTTGTCTCCTTGTACTTATCCAGTAAAAAAAAAAAAAAAATTCATTAGGACATCCAGTTGTCCAGCCCGATATTATTACAGATTTCAAATGTTTTCAAGCTTGTGGATTTCAACAAGCCTTAGATTTGTCCAACTTCTCTATAAATAGAGACTTCAAGATCATCTCATGGCAGAGTGCACAAGAGTGGAACAAGAGCCTTCAAGAGTGGTCTATAAAATATTCCTCTTGACTTTTGTAATCTATCTCTTTCAAAAAATCTATTCCTTTGTATTCATATCTCTCAAGCTTGTATCAAGTTTCAACTTTGTACTCAAAGTATAATTTTCAATACAAAAGTTTTATTTAAGAATCAATTTATGTGTTCTTATGTTCAATTTTCTGTTATAAACTATACTAAATTAGACATTAAATATTTTTGTTTTTCTGTTGTAATCATAAGCATAATTAATCTTTTGTAGGACATACAATAGTTCATGCACACAAAAGATTAATTATGTCTATGATTCACAATAGAAAAACAGAAATATTTAATGTTTAATTATGTCTAATTTATAACAGAAAATTGAATATAAGAACACAAAATTTGAATTTGAAAATAAACTTTTGAATTGAAAATTATACCTTGAGTCTAGAGTTAAAACTTGATACAAGCTTGAGAGATATGAATACAAAAGAAGAGATATTTTGAAAGAGAGAGATTACAAAAGCTAAGAGGAATATTTTAGAGAACACTCTTGAAAACTCTTGTTCCACTCTTGTGCTCTTTACCTTGAGATGATCTTGAAGTCTCTATTTACAGAGAAGTTGGACGGATTTGAGGCTTGTTGAAATCTACGAGCTTGAAAACATTTGAAATCCATAATAATATCGGATTGGACAGTTGGATATCCTGATGAAGAAAATTTCTTCTAGTAGACAGGTGGTCTTTGAGAAGAGTGCAGGAGAAGTAAATTTCTTTTGTTCATGTTCTTTAAAAGCTACCTTTTACTATTCAATCACTATTTGAATAGTGTTTTTAATAGTACCTGATGTAGGTTTTTATTTTTATTTTTTATGTTTTATTTTTTATTTTTTTTACTGGATAAATACAAAGAGACAAATGTACATTTATACAATTGTACAAAAGATTATTGAGATATTTCCATTGAGCATTTCTAGGAGATAATTTTTAAAAACCTTTTGAGCTTGCTTTTCTATAGCATAATCCTTTTTGTATTTATCAACAAGATTTGGAATAGAAGAGGGACTTCAGGAAAGACATCTGATTCGTTCCCAATTGGTGTCTCAGCTGATTCATGTCCTCTCAATGGTCCCTGACAGTGGTACCATTTGATACGTGTCCAGCTGGTGTCCCTTGATTTTGGTCCTCAGAAGGGAGTAATCAACAAAATTTATAACCTATTACACCATGTACTAGGATAGCCTTAGCTAGCATAGCATAGTGGCTCTAGGGTCGTTCATTGGGATGAGTTTTCACTTCACAATTGATATTAATTCAAAGATGAATTGGTGTCTTTTCATTTCAAGGTTAGCTTTAAAAGAAAACATAATCTTTGGTTGAAAAGGTTGGTTTTAAGCTAACCAAAAATAGTAACTGATTTTAACTACAAAGAAAAGTGTTTCTTGGAGTTTAGATCACTAGGCTCAAGTTCCTCATACAAAAAGAGAGTTCCGGTCACTTGTTTCTTTTCCTCGCATTAGAGAATTAACATATAGTTAATTCTCTAACCGGTGTGGTACAGATGCTTCCCCTTAATGGGTTCAAACACTAAATCCCTCTCACTGATGCATCTTGCAATGGCTCATGCCTCTCACCTAGCATTTACCATTCAAGGTGATCTTTAACCTTGGATTACCCGTCAAAAGCTCGCAAGAGATAACTAATGGATGTCTCCTTAGAGTCCAAAAGCTTACCAAGTGTTGGCTATTCTAGAAAATCCTACCTTCAAGTCACCTCCCAAAGGCTCACAAGAGATAAACTAGTGCATCTCAATGGACGGAGATCACTTGCCTTACCAAGTGTTGGCCCAGGTGATTTAAAGGCGTTTTAAGTTAACTAAAAATATAAAAACCATTAAAGGGTCACACTTTCTCTTCATTAAAAACTAAAACAACAAAACTTCTATTTTTTGCATGAGGAAACTTACCCGGCTTTTTTCACTCCAAGAGACGAAGACCCTAGCCTCTCATCCTCTGAGAAAACATCCTCAGAGTTTGATTGGCTAGAAAGAAAAATAACAAGAAAACAAAAATATATATGAAAAGCAGAGCCAGTGCTCTGTAAAATATATTTCTTCCTTCCGCCGATTACATGATGATCTTCTCTGAGAACAAGCTCCCGAGAGATTGTATATGTAAAGAAAATTACAAAACTATATATAAGAGGTTATTCACCCTTTGTTCTTACTTAAAGACTAAGGAATCCTATGATAGGTGGGTTACAAGGAGAGTTTGGGGATTTAGACATCAAATATCTAAAGCAAAAAATCTCAAAATGTCGGTCGCAAATATCGAGAAGCTTCAGGAGAAATTCCGTTGCACTGTGCAAAATGGCTGCAAAATTTCGTAGCAAAAGGACAACATTTTCGCAGCCCAAGGCTGATTTCGCAGCCGTGCAAAAATTTCCTTCAGCTTGGAGTGATCTGCTTGCAATGGCTGTAACTCCTTCATTTCAACTCCGAATCGCTCACCATTTGAAGCATTGGATTTTTGACTTCCTGAGCTTCGAAATGACATATATCATGCACAAATTGAACTCCAGGAAGTGCTCCAAAAGTGGCTGACATGACTGTCATCTAGAATGCTTCATGTTAGATTTCTCTTTGCTTCCCCTCCTTGCATTCCGGATTTGCTTATGGCAAAGGACTTTAAAGCTTCAATACTTTGGTTCTTCACGTTTCTGAGCTTTCCATTATTTTGCCATGGATTCCAAAGAACTCTCCTCAATCTCGGATTGCTTTGGTGATCAAATTACTAACAAAAACACCAAAACTTACACAATTTGATTAGAATTGATTGCAAGGGTCCTTAACATGCCAATTGAGTTAAAAGGTAATAATTACTACTCAAAAGTGTTTAAAAGAGTTAATTACAAGCTATAAGATAGCACTTTTTGAGTAGTAATCAACATCGGCAAAGATGATTTTTTGAATATTATCTTTAGTAATGAGTTTATAGTTAGATGAACTTTAAATCTTGAAATCTAAGTCTCTTGAAATCATTCTTGACCTCCAATGACGAATTTGCTTTTTAAGGCTGACTTTAGTATAGGGCCAAGGGTCCTATATACCAAACAATTGATGTTTTCGATGATTGGCTTTGAGAAGGATGAGGTGTTAGGCTGGATAGACTTCTCCATCGTTCGACCACTTAGGAAGCTTTTTCAATAATGAGGTTAACATATTTGAATTCTAGGATGAAGGTGTTTAATATGCAAACTGCTAATTTCCTTCCAAATCCATCGGTTTGCTTAGGATTTGAGAGAATTAGTTGATAAAGCAACTCATAATCCATAAGTAGAGTAGAATTTAGTTCTATTGATTCATTGTTGAATTTAATGACTATTGGTCTATATTTGTCTAAGTCAATATTGGCCTTGCAAATACTGTAAGTAAGAGCACACTTACAATCATACCTTTCTAATGAAATTTCCCTACACGATAGATCAAGCTTTGGACATTCATTATTGGTGTTGTCATAATAAGTATGCCAAATAAAACTCATCCCTTGAATAGTAACTCCAAAAGTGTTATAGTCAGTAAGAAATTTCATTATATGCTCTTACTTGGCTTCTCCTGTAGCTTAAGCCTTTAAACTTATCATCTATCTAAGGTCTTGAAGGAGATTTAAAATTTTTTGTTTCTAAAATGAAGACTTTGATTTTTGAAATTCTAAGCTTTCTTCAGAAAATTTTAGAAATTCATTTTGAAGAAAATTTTAAAATGTAGTTGTTGACTCTTCTTCAAAAAATTTCTTTTGTTTATTGCAATTGAAAATTTCAAGATCTATATCCATTGAGACACAATGTATAACAGAACTTGAAGGGTTAGAAAAATTGTTTAAATTATCATTAGTCTGTTTAAAATGAAAAGATAAATCATTTAAAGCTTCTAACTTTTGGTTATCACTTTATGCATTTTAGAGGTTGTCTAAAATGCATTTTTGTGATATGTCTAGATTTTCTATGTCTTTATGAACTCGAAATGACATATTACTTTTAGGAAACAATGGAAGAGTGAATTTTCTAAACTTAATCCATTCTTGCTTTATCTGTAAAGAAAATTCAAATATTCATACATTCTTAAAAACATGAATAAGATATCTAATCACTTTTATCTTTAATATACCAAAATTGAAAATATATTGAATTTATGAGAGACAGATAATTCAAAATATTTAAAGGAGTTTTTGAATCTTTTGAAATCAAATTTATTGATTTATAAGAGTATGCACAAATGTCATCACAATCTTTTTGATCGTCTAATTATTTTGATTATCGACTTTGTCTCCAAACTTTTTCTTTGTTTTGTAAGTTTGAAAAACCAATGAAAAAAAGGAATAGTCATGAGAACCTAAAAATGGGGAAATAATAGAAAGTACATTTTTTGAAAATTAACCCCTAAATCATGCACTAGAATAGTAGCTTTTGACAGTCTTCCAAAACTACCCTTCAACCTTGCCACCTAACAAAGCAAAACTACTTATCATGCTACATGTCTTGGCCTTTTATTATTATTATTATTATTATTATTTTCTTTTAGAAGTCAACTTTCCCTATTCCACTTCTCTTTACTAAGAGTTCATTTGACGGTGGTTTTAGAAAATGCTTTTAACATTTTTAACACTTAAAATTTTTATCATTCAAGTGTTAGAAATACTAGAAATGTTTTCTAGAGTCACTATCAAACACACTCTAAAATTGTGTTTAAATTTTGATTTTCTTTTTTGAAAATAATTCTCATATTTTTTCCCAATTTTTTGAAAATCTACTAAATTAAAAAAACAAAAACTATTTTATAAAAAGTACAATTCATTTATTCATTTTTTTTTATATTATCAATTAAAATGTTATTTTAACATCATGTGTAACTAATGTAGTAAAATATATTAGTTTTTAATATAAAAATATATTCACCTATAATAATTAACAATCTGATAAACAAATACATAAAAATATTTTAAATAATATTGATTTGACATATATAGATAATATTTTATTTTGTTTCCTATTCATAATATATTTATATTTATAATTTTTATATTATGGAGCTCATTTTTATATTTTTATTTTTTAAATTTTTATAGAATTTTAAATCTAAATTTTAAAAAAATAAATAAAAAAACATTATCCTTGTGTGTTGAAACAAATTTTTTTGTTTTCTTTTTCAAAATAAAAATAGAAAAATAATATAAAAAATATTAACTTACCTTTATCTTTATTTAACAAAAAATTAGTAATGATCATTCTTTAAGAATATTTAATTTTAAAAACAATATTTGAAGGTCATTAAAATTAAAATTTTAAAAGTGTTTGCATTAAATTTGTTAATATAAATTCACAATTCTTGTCCTATTATATTGATATTTAAAAAGAAAAAAAAAAGAAAAAGAAAAACTTTTTTTATTAAATATGTAAAAATATATATTTTTGTTTAATTCAAAATTTAAGCCATTGAAATTGTTTTTATTTTTAATAAATAATGTTTTTATAAAGTACATTATGTGCATATTTTTGGCATATTATTTAATAATCACGATCAAAGTCATAACAATGACAATAAACAATTAAATAGTATATTATGTTATCTATATTAGTACTTTATTTAAGGATAAAAATATCGATAATTACGGGTATATCGGTAGTTTGATTTTACAGATATATCGAAGATATATTGACATATATTTTGACACAAAATATCAATTGACCTAAAATTCATCAAAACTTATAAAAATGTAAAACAAAACTCTTATAAATGAAATGTATAATAGACATTTTAAAGTTGTTTTGTTGAAAAAATTAATATATATTGATTATTAAATTATATAAAATATTATTCGATAATAATATTGTTATATTTGATTATAATATGTCTAATTTTAAAATATATTTAATATTAAAATTATGATATATTTAATTTAATTATATTAAATGATATAAAATAAATAATGATGAATATATATATTTTTTAATATTTAATTAATATATTAATGACAGAAACATTAACATCAAAATCCTCAAAAATTTCCTCAACTTTATCATCATCACCATCATCTAAATCTTTATAACAACCTTTTATTATTCCTATAAATGCTGCAAAATCAAATATTCAATTATCCACACCAACAGAAACAATGTTAAAAGAAATACAAATTAGATTAGACAAACTCAATATTAACGGTATTAAAAATCAAATTCAAACTATAACAAAAGGAAAATCAGAAATAAATAAATTAGAAGAATAATTCAAAATGTCTCCTGATTCAATAGAAAAACCTCCTGCAACAATCAATGTAATTTCTAATAATTTTATAAGTAGAAAAAATTATTATTCAAAACCCTCTTTTCCTGACGTTCAATTAGAAGATAGAAATTATCAATTAGCTGATAGTTATGATGGTAGTAGTTTTTATGAATGGAATATAGATGGAATGAGTGAACATCAAATAATTAATTTACTTCATGAAATGATGATGGCTGTTAATGGTTATAGAATCAAAACTAGTAATTATGACTTTCATGTTGCCGGTGCCCTAGTAATAGGATTCACTGGTTTACTTAAAGGATGGTGGGATCATTATTTGAGTCAAAGTGATAGAGAATACATATTAAATGCAAAAAAAACAATAGTTAAAGAAGAAGGAACATCAGTCCAATCCTATGAAGTAGATACTGTCAATACATTAATATTTGCAATAACAAAACATTTTATAGAAGATCCAGTTTATTTTCAAGAAAGAACTTCTGAAATCCTTAATAATCTTAGATGCCCAACTCTTCAAGATTTCAAGTGGTATAAAGATATGTTTTTGGTCAAAGTTATGACAAGACATGATTGTGGAAGTCATTATTGGAAAGAAAAATTTATATTAGGTTTACCCACTTTATTTGCAGAAAAAGTTAGACAAAGAATAAGAAATATTCATAATGGTAGAATTCCTTATAAGTCATTAACATATGGAGAATTAATTACTTTTGTCAATAATGAAGGATTAGCCCTTTGTATAGATCTTAAATTAAAGAGTCAAATGAAAAAAGAGAAACAAGATAGTAAAAAAGAATTAGGAAAATTTTGTTAATATTACGGTTATGATACAATAGTTGCTCCTTCAAAAAGAATAAATAAATAAAATAAAATAAAAGGTAAAAAACCATACGTAGAGTCAATATTTCAAAAGAAGTTTGTAAAATCTACTCCTAATAAATCAAAATCTTCAAATAAAACAACTTTAAAAAAGAAAACACCAACATGTTATAAATGTGGAAAAATAGGACATTACTCAAGAGATTATCAATTAGAAAGCAAGATCAATTCATTAGAAATAAGTGATAAACTTAAAAATCTAATGATAGGATTAATGATTGATAAAGAAAATGAAGAATCAAGTGAAAATTATGACTCAGAAGAAGACAATCAAATACTAATAACACAAGAAATATCAAGTGAAGAGTCAAATCTAGAAGAAGAATCAAATAATAAAAAAGATTGTGATGGTATTTGTGCATGCTCATATAAATCAATAAATGTGATTTTAAAATATTCAACAACTCCTTTTAACATCATTATTCGAAATTAAATGCCTCTCATAAACTCAATATATTTTCAATTTTGGTATGATAAAGACAAAACCATTAGATATTTGTTTTATTCTTCAATAGAGATACTAAAATTTGAATTTTGTCTACAGATGGAGCAAGAAAGGATTACATTTGGGAAATTTACTCTTCCAGTAATTCTTAAAAGTAATGTATCATTCCGGATTCATAAAGACATAGAAGGAATAGACAGATCACAAAAATGCATTTTAGACAATCTCTAGAATGCAAAAAGTGATATTCAAAAGTTGGAAGCTTTAAATGCCTTATCTTACCATTTTAAACAGTTAAATGATAAATTAGAAAGTTTTTCTAACCCTTCAAGTTCTGATATACATTGCATCCCAATGGATACAGATCTTGAAAATTTCATTTGCAGGGAAAAAACAGAAGAATCCAAAGATGCATTTTCAAAAGCTTTTCAAAATGAATTTCAAAACAAAATGAAGATTCAAAACTTTCTAAGGAAAGCCAAGAATTTGAAATTTCTAGATTTTCATTTTTCAAGCTAAAGAATTTGGATCTTCTTGAAAGCATTAGACAGATGATCTGTGAAAAGGCTAAAGCTACAAGGGAAGCAAAGCAAGAGCATATTATGCAATTTCTTACTGACTGTAGCACTTTTGGAATTACTATTCAAGGGATGAGCTTCACTTGGATTTCTTATTATGAAAACACTTATAATAATTGTCCAAAGATCGATCCCTTGTGTAAGGAAATTCCATTAGAAAGGCATGACTGTAAGTGTGCTCTTACTTACAGTATTTGCAAAGCCAACATTGACCTAGATAGTTACAAACCAATAATAATTAAATTCAACAATGAGTCAATCGAGCTAACTCCTTCTCTTCTCATGGATTATGGAGTTCTTTATCAACTAATTTTCTCCCATCCTGATCAAACCGATGGATTTGGAAGAAAAATTAGCAGTCTGTGTTTTTAATGCCTTCATTAGGGAATTTAAATCAGTTGAACTCATTATAGAAAGCAAACCTCCTGAATGGTCGAATGATGGAGGAGTTTACCCTGCTCAACACCTCATCCTTCTCAAAGCCAATCAAAGAAAATATCAATTGTTCGGTATAGAGAGCCCTTGGCCTTGTACTAAATTCGTCCTCAAAAAACAAATCAGACATTGGAGGTCAAGAATGATCTCAAGAAATCTTGATGCTGAGATTTATAGTTCTTCTAACTATAATCTCATTGCTGAAGACAACATTCAAAAAATCATTTCTTCAATCTATCTTCCAGAAGTCCCTCTTCTTTTCCAGACTCAATTTACTTATCTTGTTGATAAGTACAAAAAGGAATATGTTCTTGAAGAAGAAGCTAGATGAACTTTTGAAAAATATCTCTTAGAAATGCTCAGTTAAGAGATATCAAGAATCTTTTGTACATTTATAATTATCCAGTAAAAAAGAAAAAGATGAATAGTGTTTTTTGTCTTTCACTATGACTCAAAAGCAAAATAGTGACTCAAAGGCAACGTGATGAAAAATAAAAGAAAGAAAGGAGATTTACCTTCTGCAGCAATCCTCATGCTTCATACACATGGAAGAGGATTCAAAATTTTTCAAAATTGCAAGACTCAAAGTTCTCTTGAAGTCCGGAGCCTCGCCTATAAATAGAGCCTCAAAGATCTTCTTCAGGCAGAGTTGGGAATAGAGCTTTAAGAGCAGAAAAAATTTAGAGAGTGCAAAAATTTTGAGAGTTCAAAAAATTTTCTCTTGTAATTTTTTTCTTTCAGTTGAGTCATCCCTCTGCTATCAACAGCCTGTAATCATCAACTCTGTGTAATTAAAGTATATATTCAATAAACAAAATTTTCAGATTCAAATATCTGCTTTATTATGTTTAAATTTTTGCAATAAATTAGATAGTATTAGAGATTAAATATTTCTGTTTTTATGCTTGGAGATTATTAGACAAAATTAATTATTGCGTGTATGAATTAATTATTGTGTGCATGAACTGTTGTATGTCCTAGGTGCAAATGGTATTAGAGTCATTTTCTGTTTGAGAACCGAGTGGTGTTACGAGTTGGAATAGTTCATGCACGCAATAATTAATTCTGTTTAATAATCTCCAAGCATAAAAACAGAAACATTTAATGTCTAATACTGTTTAATTTATTGTAGAAATTTAAACATAATAAAGCAGATATTTGAATCTGAAAATTTTGTTCATTGAAAATATACCTTAATTACAGAGAGTTGATGATTACAGGCTGTTGATAGCAGAGGGATGACTCAAACTGAAAGAAGAAAATTACAAAAGAAAATTTTTTGAACTCTCAAAATTTTTGCACTCTCTAAATTTTTTCTGCTCTTGAAGCTCTCTTCCTAACTCTGCCTGATGAAGAAGGTTGAGGCTCTATTTATAGGCGAGGCTCCGAACTTCAAGAGAACTTTGAGTCTTGCAATTTTGAAAAATTTTGAATCCTCTTCCACATGTATGAAGCATGAGGATTGCTACAAAAGGTAAATCTCCTTTCTTTCTTATCTTTTTCATCACGTTGCCTTTGAGTCACTTTTTGCTTTTGAGTCATAGTGAAAGACAAAAAACACTATTCAAAAAACACTATTCACTTTTTTTTTTTTTTTTTTTTTACTTTTAGACCTTACCTATTTGTCTGGTCTTTTTTTTTTTTTTTTTTACTGGATAATTATAAATGTACAAAGGATTCTTGATATCTCTTAACTGAGCATTTCTAAGAGATATTTTTCAATAGTTTGTCTGGCTTCTTTTTCAAGAACATATTCTTTTTTGTCCTTATCAACAAGATAAATAAATTGAGTCTGGAAAAGAAGAGGGACTTCTGGAAGATAGATTGAAGAAATGATTTTTTGAATGTTGTCTTCAGCAATGAGATTATAGTTAGAAGAACTATAAATCTCAGCATCAAGATTTCTTGAGATCATTCTTGACCTCCAATGTCTGATTTGTTTTTTGAGGACGAATTTAGTACAAGGCTAAGGGCTCTCTGTACCGAACAATTGATATTTTCTTTGATTGGCTTTGAGAAGGATGAGGTGTTGAGTAGGGTAAACTTCTCCATCATTCGACCATTCAGGAGGTTTGCTTTCTATGATGAGTTCAACTGATTTAAAATCCCTAATGAAGGCATTTAAAACACAGACTGCTAATTTTTCTTCCAAATCCATCGATTTGATCAGGATGGGAGAAAATTAGTTGATAAAGGACTCCATAATCCATGAGAAGAGAAGGAGTTAGCTCTATTGACTCATTGTTGAATTTAATGATTATTGGTTTGTAATTGTCTAAGTCAATGTTGGCTTTGCAAATACTGTAAGTAAGAGCACACTTATAGTCATGCCTTTCTAATGGAATTTCCTTACACAAGGGATCGATATTTGGACAATTATTATAAGTGTTGTCATAATAAGAAATCCAAGTGAAGCTCATCCCTTGAATAGTAATTCCAAAAGTGCTACAGTCAGCAAGAAATTGCGTGATATGCTCTTGCTTTGCTTCCCCTATAGCTTTAGCCTTTTCACAGATCATCTGTCTAATGCTTTCAAGAAAATCCAAATTCTTTAGCTTGAAAAATGAAAATCTAGAAATTTGAAATTCTTGGCTTTCCTCAGAAAGTTTTGAATCTTCATTTTGTTTTGAAAGTTGTTTTTGAAATTCATTTTGAAAAGCTTTTGAAAATGTATCTTTGGACTCTTCTGTTTTTTCCCCACAAATGAAATTTTCAAGATCTGTATCCATTGGGATGCAATGTATATCAAAACTTGAAGGGTTAGAAAAAATTTCTAATTTATCATTTAATTGTTTAAAATGGAAAGATAAGACATTTAAAGCTTCCAACTTTTTAATATCACTTTTTGCATTCCAGAGATTGTCTAAAATGCATTTTTGTGATATATCTAATCCTTCTATGTCTTTGTGAATCCGGAATGACAGATTACTTTTAGGAATTACTGGAAGAGTAAATTTCCCAAATGTAATCCTTTCTTGCTCCATCTGTAGACAAAATTCAAATTTTAGTATCTCTATTGAAGAATAAAACAAATATCTAATGGTTTTGTCTTTATCATACCAAAATTGAAAATATATTGAGTTTATAAGAGGCATATAATTTCGAATAATGATGTTAAAAGGAGTTGTTGAATATTTTGAAATCACATTTATTGATTTATATGAGCATGCACAAATACCATCACAATCTTTTTTATTATCTGATTCTTCTTCTAGACTTGACTCTTCACTTAATATTTCTTGTGTTATTAGTATTTGATTGTCTTCTTCTGAGTCATAATTTTCACTTGATTCTTCATTTTCTTTATCAATCATTAATCCTATCATTAGATTTTTAAGTTTATCACTTATTTCTAATGAATTGATCTTGTTTTCTAATTGACAATCTCTTGAATAATGTCCTACTTTTCCACATTTATAACATGTTGGTGTTTTCTTTTTTAAAGTTGTTTTATTTGAAGATTTTGATTTATTAGGAGTAGATTTTACAAACTTCTTTTAAAATTTTGACTCTATGTATGGTTTTTTTACCTTTTATTTTATTTTGTTTATTTTTTCTTTTTGAAGGAGCAACTATTGTATCATGACCATAATATGAACAAAATTTTCCTAATTCTTTTTTACTATCTTGTTTCTCTTTTTTCATTTGACTCTTTAATTTAAGATCTGTACAAAGGGCTAATCCTTCATTATTGACAAAAGTAATTAATTCTCCATATGTTAATGACTCATAAGAAATTCTACCATTATGAATATTTCTTATTCTTTGTCTAACTTTTTTTGCAAATAAAGTGGGTAAACCTAATATAAATTTTTCTTTCCAATAATGACTTCCACAATCATGTTTTGTCATAACTTTGACCAAAAACATATCTTTATACCACTTGAAATCTTGAAGTGTTGGGCATCTAAGATTATTAAGGATTTCAGAAGTTCTTTCTTGAAAATAAATTGGATCTCCTATAAAATGTTTTGTTATTGCAAATATTAATATATTGACAGCATCTTCTTCATATGATTGGACTGATGTTCTTTCTTCTTTAACTATTGTCTTTTTTGCATTTAATATGTATTCTCTATCATTTTGACTCAAATAATGATTCCACCATCCTTTAAGTAAACCGGTGAATCCTATTACTAGGGCACCAGCAGCATGAAAGTCAGAATGACTAATTTTGATTCTATAAGCATTAGCAGCCATCATCATTTCATGAAGTAAATTAATTATTTGATGTTCACTCATTCCATCTATATTCCATTCATAAAAACTACTACCATCATAACTAGCAGCTAATTGATAATTTCTATCTTCTAATTGAACGTCAGGAAAAGAGGGTTTTGAATAATAATTTTTTCTACTTACAAAATTATTAGAAATTGCATTGACTGTTGCAGGAGGTTTTTCTATTGAATCAGGAGACATTTTGAATTGTTCTTCTAATTTATTTATTTCTGGTTTTGCTTTTGTTATAGTTTGAATTTGATTCTTAATACTGTTAATACTGAGTTTGTCTAATCTAATTTGTATTTCTTTTAACATTGTTTCTGTTAGTTTGGATAATTGAATATTTGATTTTGCAACATTTATAGGAATAATAAAAGGTTGTTCTAAAGATTTAGATGATGATGATGATGATAAAGTTGAGGAAATTTTTAAAGATTTTGATGTTAATGTTTCAGTTTCTCCTATCTTCCTTCTCGGGGCAGAAGAAAACAAAAATTTAGAAATTTTTGTTGTTTGTTGACTTAGATGTTGAAGAGAATGATTTGTATAAGTTAATTGTTGTTGAACTTGTCTAATAGCCTTGTAAATTATGGGACTTTGTTCATCTTTGGTTCTTGGAATTTTGAAGGGTGATGCAGAGATTGAATTATTATCAAAATTAAATTGATGATTATTTAAGGGTGGTTGTGAACCTAATTCTGAGGTTATTGTTAAAATTCTTTTTTGAACATGTTCTGAGTGTTTTATTGCTAATTGATGTCCTTCTTTATCTCTTAAAGTTATAATTTGTTTTCTTTGTTTTTTAAGTTTGAAAAACCAATAGAAAAATGGAATAGTAATTTTCTTTTGATTCATATATTTTTCATATTGTTTTCTTAATGTATTTCTAGTTTGAGGAAGAAATGATTGAAAATAAGCTCTTTTAGTATTATTATAAGGGGCAAAATAATCTGATTTTATCCATTCTATATTAGGAGTAAAAGGAGTCTTTTTATAATTTTTCTTATGAATAATATTGACTCGATTAGGATACATATCCGAATGAGTAGGTGACGCAGGAGGAGATTCTTGTTGCTAATATACAGGAATAGGAATTTTTGGAGTGAAATCAACACCATTTAGACTAGGATTTGAAGTAGAAGGTCTTGCAGATATAAAATCTTGACTAAATGAATATCTAGATGCTGGACTAAATTCTACTTGAATAGTACCATCTGTATGTTGTATAATTTTTGAAGGAGTTGTTAAAGGTTTAATTGGTTTTGGAAGAGTTAAATCTTTTAATTCCCATTGAGCTCCTTGAGTAATTTCATTCCATTTTAATTTTTTAGGAACAAAGGCTTAAGTATTATTAGGATTATATTGTAATAATAATGTTTCATCTTTGACAGATTGACATATAGCTCTAGGATTTAATTGAGTTGTCATGACTTTATAATATATCCTATAAATTATTGCTATAGTTTGAGCTTCTTCTACAAAATTCATATTTTTGGTTTTAATGTTTAAGGTTAAACTTGAAAGAATACTTGGGTCATTTATATTCATGGAAAAGTTTGGAAAACAATTAAAATAAACGGGACCATTGGCAATGTTTGAATCAATCATACTCAAGACAGAATCAGTAAATCTTGTTGACCTAGCGTCTCTTAAACAAACAAAAACAGGAATATCTAGACCTAGATGAAACAAAGGTTTTATTGCAACTTGAACTAATCCTATATGAATATAATTAAATTTCTTCCTATGATGATTAATAGAGTTTTGACTCAATAATTGAAGACTTTCTAAATTTTGATTAAGAGATATAGTTTTTTCGTCAGTTTTTATTGAATAATTTTGACTAATTTCAAAATTTCCTTGTTGATATATTGTATTAATTTTCATGTGAGGAATTGACCAATTATTTAATTGATTTTCTATTTGTGCTATAATTATTTCTTGACTATTGATAATATTTTGTGCAAGTGATGTATGTGTAAAATTATCATATGAAGATGCAAAACTATCATTAGACCTAAGAGATCTAGAAGAACTACCTCTACTTAATTTCCTAATAATATTACTCATTGTCACAGAAAATAATCACAATTTTATCCTTAATCAATTCAGATAATTTCCTGAACATGGACCACCACAAGTGGATCAACACGGGACTTACGCTCCTTCTGTCCTTAAACACTACTATCATAGGCTGACCAATCCGTTCTTAGGAAATTTAACCCGAACTAAGTCAGGACTAAATCTGCGATTAATTACTGTTCCAACTCGTAACACTACTCGGTTCTCAAGCAGAAAATGGCTCTGATACCATTTGCACCCAGGACATACAATAGTTCATGCACGCAATAATTAATTTATGCACGCAATAATTAATTCTGTCTAATAATCTCCAAGCATAAAAACATAAATATTTAATGTCTAATACTGTCTAATTTATTGCAGAAATTCAAACATAATAAAGCAGATATTTGAATTTGAAAATTTTGTTTATTGAAAATATACCTTAATTACAGAGAGTTGATGATTACAGGCTGTTGACAGCAGAGGGATGACTCAAACTGAAAGAAGAAAATTACAAGGGAAAATTTTTTTGAACTCTCAAAATTTTTGCACTCTCTAAATTTTTTCTGCTCTTGAAGCTCTTTTCCACACTCTTCCTAATGAAGAACGTTGAGGCTCTATTTATAGGCGAGGATTTGGACTTGAAATTCTATTGAATCTTCAAAATTGTTGAAATTCATCACGTGTAGAGACGGTTGGGGCAATGAAGTCTGCAGAGGGATAATATTTTTTCTTTTCTTTGTCAGAGACTTGAAAAGAGAAAATTTCTCTTTACTTTCCCATTCTCCACGTTGCTTGTAAAGTAGTAGAAAGTAGACAAATTCTACTATTCACTACTATTCATGACTTTTGATGTGGGGTTTTTTTTTTTTAACAAACTTTTCACACTTTCAGACTTTACATACTTTTTTTTTTACTGGATAATCACAAGGGAGCAAATTTACAAAGATACAGATGTACAAAAGATTCTTGTAATCTTTTATCTGGATTGACCCATAGGTCCTTCGTAAAGGATAAACTCAGGGTCTACGTATGAGTCATCTGATAAAACTGCATCTTCAGTTTCTTCATTTTCTTGATCTCCAAACTGTTTGAGGGTTTGAATGAGTTCTTGACAATATTGCTCTAAATCAGTAGCGGCTGCTAATGAAGCTTGACATTTGCTTTTCAAAGTTAGGAATTCTTCTTGAGTCGGTCCTTGAGAAGAACTAGTTGAATCTTTTGAATTAGATGATCCTGACCTTGTTGAAATTAATTGCAAAACCTTTTGTTGACATACAAAATCATGATTGAATTTGTCCCACCATTTGATGCTGAATTCTCTCGAAAGAGATCATGGAAATGGAGGTGGTTGCTCTTGCTTCTTGATAATATTCCATGAGAGAATCCATGGAATCCTTAATCTCAAACAGAAAGTCAGGAGTCTGGGCTGAGTGATAGACTAAGATGAGGTCTTGCTTTCGTAGAAGTTGAATTTTTCTTGAATTTCAGGAGGAAATAAGAAGTCTAGTAGACCAAAGAAAGTCCACCATTTTTTAAACCAAGCAGGAAATTTGGTATTGCAATTTCTTGAAAATTGGATAAACCAAGAATGCTGGTAGCTTTGTAAATAAAACATATTATACCAAGCATCCATATAATCTATGTAGTTGTAGCTCATGGGACGAAAAAGTTGACTAAAGGCCTTGCAAGTGAAGGGTTTTTTATTCCAATCAGCAATGGTCATGACTCTGAGAATTTGACATTTGGAAAAAGCAATCCTCTGAGGATTGTTTTTATCAGTGTTATGAGTAATTTCAACTGAATCGGTGTCCACCAAGATGAACTCATAAAATTGACGAGTTTTCAAAGGATCATTTGAATTGAAGTTGACTCCTTGAGGAAATATGTAAGGAAGAATTTTAGGAATCTCTTCATAATTGAACTCTGGCTCAATGAAAGTAATTTCTAAGGTTTTGGGTTTTTTGACATATTGACTATAAGAAAATAAAGGAGAAGGAGACTGAGAAGGAGAAGGTAATGTTGAAATAGTGCTAGGGCTGGATTGTCTCTGAACATCAATATTTTTAGGGGTTGATATAGAAGCTTGAATAAAACTTTTTGAAGGTTGAAGATGAGGAAAAACTGGACTCAAAACTTGAAAGGAATTTGATGTTTGTAAATGAAAAGTAGAACGAACATTTGAAAAGTTTGAAATCATGGCATCTGAAGCTTTGGTTTTCTTGGATGATAAAGGAAGTTGAGGCCTAACGGGAGTACCCATTAGGATGGAGAAGGATCCTTACCCTGCAAAAACTCTCGAGTAAGGAAGTCAGGAAGGGAATTCAACTCTCCTTTGATAAATTCAATTTCAAAATCAAAGTTTGAAAGTAAAGCTTGCCATCTTGCAAAAATTTGTTTTGAAACTAAATTTTTAACATTGTTTTGTAAAATATCTTTTGCAGCTTTGCAATCAATTTTCAAAAGAAATTTTTTATTTATCAAATCACTTTGTAATTTTGAAATACATAAAACTATGGATAAAACTTCTTTTTTGACAGTTGAATAATTTATTTGAGCGCCCAACCAGATCCCTGAATGATATCTAACTCTATGCACTTGATTGTTATATTCTTGCTTTAGTATGCCTTCATAACCTAAATTAGATGCATCTGATTCTACAATGAGCAATGCATTTGGATGAGGGATGCGAATGCATGGTAAACGTTTGACTCTTTGTTTAATTTCTTTGACCAAACTAGTATGATGCTCAGTCCAAACAGGTGCATTTTTCTAAGTATTTTGTATAAGGGTTCACAAATGATTCTCAAATCTTTGAAGTAATCAGAAACATAATTTAGACAACCTAGAAATCTTTGCAATTGTTTTTTGTCTTTTATTTCATCAGGAAATTTGTCAGCAAATTCTATTGACTTTTGAATCGGTTTTGTTTTTCCTTGAAAAATTTCATGTCCTAAAAATCTAATTTTTGTTTGAAATAATTTCATTTTTGGAGCAGAACAAGCCATTCCATTTTCTTTAATGACATTGAAAAACTTTTTTAGATGAACAAAATGTTTTTCTAATGAATCAGAAAATACTAAAACATCATCAATGTATACAATTATAAATTGAAAATGAGGATTGAAAATATCATTCATAATATTTTGAAATTCAGAAGGGGCATTTTTGAGACCAAAAGCATGACATTCCATTCATAATGACCAAAAGGGACAATAAAAGCAATTTTATATCTATCTTCTTCTTTAATTTGAACTTGCCAGAATCCGGATTTCATATCAAATTTTGAATAGATTACAGAACTATGTAGTCTTTCGAGTAGATCTTGCTTATTAGGAATGGGATATCTTATCCATTGTAATACTTTATTTAAAGGTTTATAATTAATGACTAATTTTGGTGCTCCTTTTTCTATTTCAGCAGCATTTTGTACATAAAAAGCGGCACAACTCCAAGGAGATTTTGAGGGTCTGATTAATTTCTTCTTTAGTAATGAATCAATTTCCTGTTTACAATATTCTAAAAGTTTTTCATTCATTTGAATAGGTCTAGCCTTAGTAGGAATTTTAGATTCATCAAAGTTTTGAACGTAAGGCAGACTTATCTCATGTTTCTTTCTGGACCAAAAAGCATTTGGAAGATCAGAACAGATTTCTTTTTGAAAAAGATCTTGAATTTCTTTTATTCTCTTTTGAACCTTTTATTCTACAAGTTGTTCTTCTATCTTTTTATATTGAATTTCTTTTGATAAATAATTTATATGAGCTTGTTTTCTTTGAATTAAATTTATTCTTTTATTTATTGAATCACTTTGGACTTGATGTATTTCTTTTTTAGTTAATGGATATATAAAAGGGAAAAATATGGTGTTTCCTAATATTGTAGTTTTGACACCTTCATCATTTACTTGAAAAGGATAAAGTAACGTAATAAAAGGAGTTCCTAAGATTAAAGGTTCAGTCATATTTTGTACTAATATAAATTGAGTTCTAAAACAATAATTATCTTGACATATATGAACATTTTGAAGTTTAAATTCTATTTCTAATTTTCCTTTATTTGTAGCAAAAAGTTCTTGTCCGGTTTGTTCATAATATTTAACAGGAATTAATCCTTCTTGAATACAATTCATGTCTCCTGAGTCTATTAATGCTACTATTTCCATTTCAAAATCTTCTACTATGAGTTTTATATTTGTATACCATATTTGAAAATCTATTTTTGTTATTGTATTTATAAATGATTCTATAGGAGTTTGTTTATTAGGTATTATTATTCCTGTGTCTTGATTATCAGAGGTTTCAGCAAAATCTTGTTTATATTGTATTACATTTCTAATTTGTTCATTTTCTTGTTTTATTATTTCGTTTTCTATTTTTATTTGTTCATTTTCTAATTTTAATTGATTTATTTGAGTTTTTATTTCTTTTATTTCTTCTTCCAAGTCTTTAATGGTTATTGGCCTTTGAGTCTTTTTGAATCTATTATAAATTTCATCCATTGAATATTGTGTAGGTTTAATTTGAATTTTATTTGAGTCTTCATTGAGAATTAAATTTTTCAAAATTTTTAAATAATTTCTTTGTGTTTCTTCATCTTGAATTTTATCTACAACATCAAAAAATAATTGTTTATCTACTTTTGAAGATATTACATTTATTGTTTTTGTTTTTTCTTTATTTTCTATTTTTTGAATTTCATTAATTTCTTTTATTATGTTTTCTTCTATTTTTTATTCTTCTACCTCTCCCGGGGCAGAAGGAAACAAAATTTGATTAAACTTTGTTTCACTTGACTCTTCTTTTGAATTTTTATTTAACTCTTTTGGTTTTGAGTTTTGTTGCTCTAACAATTTTTTATTATGTGGAGAATTTTCTATTGCTTTTCTTGAAGTTAATGTTACAATTCTTTTAAGGGGTTTCCTATATTTGAAAAACCAAAGGAAAAAAGGAATAGTTATCCTAACTTGTTGCATATATTTTTCATATTGTTTTCTTAAAACATTTCTAACTTGAGAAGGAAGTTGTTGAAAATAATTTCTTTTTGCAGTATTTTCAAGAGAAAAATAATTTGCTTTGATTAATTCTACTTCATGAACAAAAGGATTTCTTTTAATATTTCTTTTCCTAATGATATTTATGTTTAAAGGAGGTTCATCGTGAGAAAAAATAATCGACTTAGACTCTTCTTTAAAAAGAGGAATTTCCGGGACAAAGTTTGACATAATTTTTAGTTGATTTTCTATTTGACTCATTTCTTCATCTATTTTTGAAATATTAAATTTTATGTGATGACTATAGAATGATGCAGATGATGATGCAGCAGGTGATGATGCAGCTAATGATGCAGCTAATGATGCAGAAAGCTGATTATCTTATATGAAGATCTTTCTAAATCATATGCAGAATTATTTAATGCAGATGCAGAACTATCGTGGGACCTAAGAGATCTGGAAGAACTATTTCTACTTAATCCCCCAATAATATTACTCATTGTCACATAAAATAATCACAATTTTATCCTTAATCAATTCAGATAATTTCTTGAACAGGGACCACCACAAGAGGATCAACAGGGGACTTACGCTCCTTCTGCCCTTAAACACCGCTATCACAGGCTGACCAATCCGTTCACAGGAAATTCAACCCGAACTAAGTCAGGACTAAATCTGCGATTAATTACTGTTCCAACTCGTAACACCACTCGCTTCTCAAGCAGAAAATGGCTCTGATACCATTTGCACTCAGGACATACAACAGTTGATGCACACAATAATTAATTCATGCATAAATTTAACATAATAAAGCAGATATTTGAATCTGAAAATTTTGTTGATTAAAAATATACCTTAATTACAGAGAGTTGATGATTACAGGCTGTTGACAGCTGAGGGATGACTCAAACTGAAAGAAGAAAATTACAAGAGAAAATTTTTTGAACTCTCAAAATTTTTTCTGCTCTTGAAGCTCTATTCCCAACTCTGCCTGAAGAAGATCTTTGAGGCTCTATTTATAGGCGAGGCTTCGGACTTCAAGAGAACTTTGAGTCTTGCAATTTTGAAAAATTTTGAATCTTCTTCCACGTGTATGAAGCATGAGGATTGCTGCAGAAGGTAAATCTCCTTTCTTTCTTTTCTTTTTCATCACGTTGCCTTTGAGTTACTATTTTGCTTTTGAGTCATAGTGAAAGACAAAAAACACTATTCAAAAAACACTATTCATCTTTTTTTTTACTGGATAATTACAAATGTACAAAAGATTATTGGTATCTCTTAACTGAGCATTTCTAAGAGATATTTTTCAAAAGTTCGTCTGGCTTCTTCTTCAAGAACATATTCCTTTTTGTACTTATCAACAAGATAAGTAAATTGAGTCTAGAAAAGAAGAGGGACTTTAGGAAGATAGATTGAAGAAATGATTTTTTGAATGTTGTCTTCAGCAATGAGATTATAGTTAGAAGAACTATAAATCTCAGCATCTAGATTTCTTGAGATCATTCTTGACCTCCAATGCCTGATTTGTTTTTTGATGACGAATTTAGTACAAGGCCAAGGGCTCTCTGTACAAAACAATTGATATTTCTTTGATTGGCTTTGAGAAGGATGAGGTGTTGAGCAGGGTAAACTCCTCCATCATTTGACCATTCGGGAGGTTTGCTTTTTATGATGAGTTCAATTGATTTAAAGTTTTTCTAACCCTTCAAGTTCTGATATACATTGCATCCCAATGGATACAGATCTTGAAAACTTCATTTGCAGGGAAAAAGCAGAAGAGTCTAAAGATACATTTTCAAAAACTTTTCAAAATGAATTTCAAAAAGAACTTTCAAAACAAAATGAAGATTAAAAACTTTCTAAGGAAAGCCAAGAATTTCAAATTTCTAGATTTTCATTTTTCAAGCTAAAGAGTTTGGATCTTCTTGAAAACATTAGACAGATGATCTGTGAAAAGGCTAAAGCTACAGGGGAAGCAAAGCAAGAGCATATCATGTAATTTCTTGCTGACTGTAGCACTTTTGGAATTACTATTCAAGGGATGAGCTTCACTTGGATTTCTTATTATGACAACACTTATAATAATTGTCCAAAGATCGATCCCTTGTGTAAGGAAATTCCATTAGAAAGGCATGACTGTAAGTGTGCTCTTACTTACAGTATTTGCAAAGCCAACATTGACTTAAATAGTTACAAACTAATAATCATTAAATTCAACAATGAGTTAATAGAGCTAACTCCTTCTCTTCTCATGGATTATGGAGTCCTTTATTAACTAATTTTCTCCCATCCTGATCAAACCGATGGATTTGTAATATTTAATTAATATATTAATGATATTAAAGACTTTTTGCTAATGAATTAAATGAAAAATTTTCATTTAATTATAAAATAATTATAATTAATTCATTGTTTAAAGTATTGTTTTAATATTTTGTGTATATATAGTATATATATATGGTGCAAAATAATTAACAAGGAGCAAACTTATATTGTTACTTTTAATTTTAGGTAAAAACAATATTGTTATCTTCAATAGAATATTTGATGTAAATGTTGAAGTGATAGTGATTAATTACTAACATTGTTACTATTAGGTAAAAATGAGTAAGTATGCCTATCATATTATCTTGTTTAGGTCGCAACCCAATTTGAACTGATTGATGGGTAATCTTGAAAATTTACTATTTATTACTACTCTAGTGCATGAGCGGGGGATTATTTTCCCCCAAATATTGAAACCCACTTTTGTACGCCCCCGATCCATCCATATTTTTCAGACATTACACTTTTACATGATTTGCTCCGACAAAAACTCAAATGGCCCGCACTATCGCTACTAGAAGCCCAAAGCACGAAATCCAACGCCATGCAATTTGTTCTCTCCAGAGCCATCTGCT